>JAOBRD020351783.1:0-20571 GCA_027575215.2 Hydrozoanthus sils | reverse complement strand
ATGCAAATCTTTTGCTCCGTTTTCGTAAGGTGAAAACGATGCGTTTTCAAAAACGCATTAGTGTGGTTCAGGCTTAATAAGAACCCTGTTAGACCACGTTAAACACCGTTAGGCAACGCTAAACCCCGTTACACAACGTTACACCCCGTTACACAACGTTAAACCCCGTTATGCAACGTTAACACTGTTAAGCAACGTTGATCCCCAATAAACCACGTCAAACCCCATTGACTCACATTCTACCCCGTTAGACCACATCGCCACTGTTAAACCACGTTGAACGCCGTTAGACCACGTTAAACCCCTTTTAGCCACGTTAAACCCCGTTGATCCTCATTTTATCCCATTAGGCCACATTAAACCCCGTTTACCCACGTTGAACCCCATTAAGCCACGTTAAACCCCGTTCACCCTCGTTTCACCCCGTTAGGCTACATTGAACCCCATTAAGCCACGTTACACCAGATTGACCCTCGTTTTACCCCGTTAGGCAATATTGAACCCGGTTTAGCCACGTTGAACCCCATTAAGCTACGTTCAACCCCATTGACCCTCGTTTTCCCCCGTTAGGCCACATTGAACCCCGTCAAACTACGTTAAACCCCGTTAGGCAACGTTAAACCCCTTTTAGCCACGTTAAGCCCCGTTGACCCTCGTTTTACCCCGTCAGGCCACATTAAACCCCGTTTAGCCACGTTTAACCACTTTAAACCCCGTTAGGTAATGTTAAACCCCGTTAGTCAATGTTAAACCCTATTAAGCAACGTTAAACCCCGTTTAGTCATGTTGAACCCCATTAAGCCACGTTAAACCCCGTTGACCCTCGTTTTACCCCGTTAGGTCACATTGAACCCCGTTAAACTACGATAAACCCCGTTAGGCAATGTTAAACCCAGTTAGGCAACGTTAAACCCCTTTTAGCCACGTTAAGCCCCGTTGACCCTCGTTTTACCCCGTCAGGCCACATTAAACCCCGTTTAGCCACGTTTAACCACTTTAAACCCCGTTAGGTAATGTTAAACCCCGTTAGTCAATGTTAAACCCTATTAAGCAACGTTAAACCCCGTTTAGTCATGTTGAACCCCATTAAGCCACGTTAAACCCCGTTGACCCTCGTTTTACCCCGTTAGGTCACATTGAACCCCGTTAAACTACGATAAACCCCGTTAGGCAATGTTAAACCCAGTTAGGCAACGTTAAACCCCTTTTAGCCATGTTAAACCCCGTTGACCCTCATTTTACCCCGTTAGGTCACATCGAACCCCATTAAACTACGATAAACCCCGTTACGCAATGTTAAACCCGGTAAGGCAACGTTAAACCCCTTTTAGCCACGTTAAACCCCGTTGACCCTCGTTTTACTCCGTTAGGTCACATCGAACCCCGTTACGCAATGTTAAACCCCGTAAGGCAACGATAAACCCCTTTTAGCCACGTTAAACCCGTCGACCCTCGTTTTACCCGTTAGGCAATATTAAACCCCGTTTAGCCATGTTGAACCCCATTATGTCACGTTAAACCCCATTTAGCCACGTTAAACCCCGTCGACCCTCGTTTTACCCCGTTAGGCCACATTGAACCCCATTAAACCACGTTAAACCCCGTTACGCAATGTTAAACCCGGTAAGGCAACGTTAAACCCCTTTTAGCCACGTTAAACCCCGTTGACCCTCGTTTTACTCCGTTAGGTCACATCGAACCCCGTTACGCAATGTTAAACCCCGTAAGGCAACGATAAACCCCTTTTAGCCACGTTAAACCCGTCGACCCTCGTTTTACCCGTTAGGCAATATTAAACCCCGTTTAGCCATGTTGAACCCCATTATGTCACGTTAAACCCCATTTAGCCACGTTAAACCCCGTCGACCCTCGTTTTACCCCGTTAGGCCACATTGAACCCCATTAAACCACGTTAAACCCCGTTACGCAATGTTAAACCCGGTAAGGCAACGTTAAACCCCTTTTAGCCACGTTAAACCCCGTTAACCCTCGTTCTACCCCCTTAGGCCACATTAAACCCCGTTTAGCCACGTCGAACCCCATTAAGTCACGTTAAACCCCATTGACCCTCGTTTTACCCCGTTAGGCCTCATTGAACCCCATTAAACCACGTTAAACCCCGTTGATCAAACCCCGTCGATCAAACCAGCTCTGCTGAACTGGGTACCTCTGTCTAAATATCGTTGTAAATAAATAAATAAATAAATAAATAAATAAATAAAATGATCTTCATTTTACCCCGTTAGGCCACATTGAGCCCCGTTAAACCATGTTAAACACCATTAGGCCACGTTGAACCCCATTAAGCTACGTTAATCCCCACTTACCCTCGCTTTGCCCTGTTAGGCCACATTGAACCCCATTAAGCTACGTTAATCCCCACTTACCCTCGCTTTGCCCTGTTAGGCCACATTGAACCCCGTTAAACCACGTTAAACACCGTTGACCCTCGTTTTACCCCGTTAGGCCATATTGAACCCCGTTAAACCATGTTAAACCCCGTTAGGCAACGTTAAACCCCGTTGATCCTCGTTTTACCCCGTTGGGCCACATCAATCCCCGTTTAGCCACGTTCAACCCCATTAAGTCATGCTAAACCCCATTGACTCTCGTTTTACCCCGTTAGGTCACAATGAACCCCGTTAAACTACGATAAACCCCGTTAGGCAATGTTAAACCCCGTTAGACAACGTTAAACCCCTTTTAGCAACGTTAAACTCCGTTGACCCTCGTTTTACCCCGTCAGGCCCATTAAACCCCGTTTAGCCACGTTGAACCCCATTAAGTCACGTTAAACCCCATTGACCCTCGTTTTACCCCGTTAGGCCACATTGAACCCCGTTAAACCACATTAAACCCCGTTGACCCTCGTTTTAACCCGTTAGACCACATTGAACCCCATTAAACCACATTAAACCCTGTTGATCTTCATTTTACCCCGTTAGGCCACATTGAACCCCGTTAAACTACGATAAACCCCATTACACAATGTTTAACCTCGTAAGGCAACGTTAAACCCCTTTTAGCCACGTTAAACCCCGTTGACCCTAGTTTTACCCCGTCAGGCCCATTAAACCCCGTTAAGCCACGTTAAACCACGATAAACCCCGTTAGGCAATGTTAAACCTCGTTAGGCAACGTTAAACCCCTTTTAGCCACGTTAAACCCCGTTGACCCTCGTTTTACCCCGTTAGGCTACATTAAACCCCGTTTAGCCACGTTGAACCCCATTAAGTCACGCTTAACCCCATTGACCCTTGTTTTGCCACGTTAGGCCACATCGAACCCCGTCAAACTACGTTAAACCCCGTTAGGCAACGTTAAACCCCTTTTAGCCACGTTAAACCCCATTGATCTTCGTTTTTCCCCGTTAGGCCACATTAAACCCCGTTTAGCCACGTTGAACCCCATTAAGTCACGCTTAACCCCATTGACCCTCGTTTTATCCCGTTAGGTCATGCATTGAACTTCGTTAAGCTACGATAAACCCCGTTAGGCAATGTAAAACCCCGTTAGGCAACGTTAAACCCCGTTGGCCCTCGTTTTACCCCGTCAGGCCCATTAAGCCCCGTTTAGCCACGTTAAACCACGTTCAACCCCGTTAGGTAATGTTAAACCCCGTTAGTCAATGTTAAACCCCGTTAAACAACGTTGAACCCCGTTTAGCCATGTTGAACCCCATTAAGCCACGTTAAACTCCGTTGACCCTCGTTTTACCCCGTTAGGCCATATTGAACCCCGTTAAACCACGATAAACCCCGTTAGGCAATGTTGAACCTCGTTAGGCAACGTTAAACCCCTTTTAGCCACGTTAAACCCCGTTGACCCTCGTTTTACCCCATTAGGCTCCATTAAACCCGGTTTAGCCACGTTGAACCCCATTAAGTCACGTTAAACCCCATTGACCCTCGTTTTACCCCGTTAGGCCACATTGATCCCCGTTAAACCACGTTAAACCCTGTTGATCTTCATTTTACCCCGTTAGGCCACATTGACCCCGTTAAATTACGATAAACCCCATTACGCAATGTTTAACCCCGTAAGGCAATGTTAAACCCCTTTTAGCCACGTTAAACCCCATTGACCCTCGTTTTACTCCGTTAGGCCACATTAAACCCCGTTTAGCCACGTTGAACCCCATTAAGTCACGCTTAATCCCATTGACCCTTGTTTTGCCACGTTAGGCCACATTGAACCCCGTTAAACTACGTTAAACCCCGTTAGGCAACGTTAAACCCCTTTTAGCCACGTTAAACCCCGTTGATCTTTGTTTTTTCCCCGTTAGGCCACATTAAACCCCGTTTAGCCACGTTGAACCCCATTAAGTCACGCTTAACCCCATTGACCCTCGTTTTATCCCGTTAGGTCATGCATTGAACTTCGTTAAGCTACGATAAACCCCGTTAGGCAATGTAAAACCCCTTTTAGCCACGTTAAACCCCGTTGATCTTTGTTTTTTCCCCGTCAGGCCCATTAAGCCCCGTTTAGCCACGTTAAACCACGTTCAACCCCGTTAGGTAATGTTAAATCCCGTTGATCTTTGTTTTTTCCCCGTTAGGCCACATTAAACCCCGTTTAGCCACGTTGAACCCCATTAAGTCACGCTTAATCCCATTGACCCTTGTTTTGCCACGTTAGGCCACATTGAACCCCGTTAAACTACGTTAAACCCCGTTAGGCAACGTTAAACCCCTTTTAGCCACGTTAAACCCCGTTGATCTTTGTTTTTTCCCCGTCAGGCCCATTAAGCCCCGTTTAGCCACGTTAAACCACGTTCAACCCCGTTAGGTAATGTTAAATCCCGTTAGTCAATGTTAAACCCCGTTAAGCAACGTTACACCCCGTTTAGCCATGTTGAACCCCATTAAGCCACGTTAAACCCCGTTGACCCTCGTTTTACCCCGTTAGGTCACATTGAACCCCGTTTAACCACGATAAACTCCGTTATGCAATGTTAAACTCCGTTAGGCAACGTTAAACCCCTTTTAGCCACGTTAAACCCCATTGACCCTCGTTTTACCCCGTTAGGCCACATTGAACCTTGTTAAACCATGTTGAACGCTGTTAGGCCACGTTGAACCCCATTAAGCCACGTTGAACCCCATTAAGCCTTGTTAATCCCCGTTTACCCTCGTTTTGCCCCGTTAGGCCACATTGAACCCCGTTAAACCACATTAAACCCCGTTGACCCTCGTTTTGCCCCGTTAGGCCAAATTGAACCCCGTTAAACCACGTTAAACACCGTTAGGCCGCGTTGAACCGTGTTAGGCCTCAATAGGCCCAATTAGTCCACTTTGAGCCAACTTGATCCCTGTTGAACCACGTTAAACCTTGTTAAGTCACGTAAAACCACGTTGACCTCGTTAAGCTGCGTTGAACCCCGTTAGGTCACGTTGAGTCCCGTTAAGCAATTTCGAACCCCGTTAGAACAGATTGAGCCCTGTTGAGCCCCGTTTAGCCATGTTAAGCCCCGTTAGGTCACGTTTACCCCGTTAATCTACGTTGAACCCTGTTAAGTCACTTTGAACCCTATTAGGCCTCGTTCGACCCCGTTGAACCACGTTAGTCCACGTTAAACCCCGTAGGGTGATGTTGAGCCACGTTAAACAACGTGTTTTCATCCTTAAGAGGTACCAAATTAGGAGTGGCAGTAGGCAATTTCACTCATTAAAAGGTAGCGACATGATTTTTAACTTTTTGTTTTTTAAATTTTGTTTCGACTTATTATTAGTTTTTTAACCCGGTGCTGGGTGACTATTTGGAGCAACCAGATGAAACGCTGGATCCTCGAGCATGAAAATAATCGTAAAAGGTACCTCCACATGCCGTTTCGTTTCGTTTCGAATCCCCAACCCTTGATTGGGAGTGTTCCCTCCAAGACACAGTTAGACCAAGTTGAACCATATTCAGGCTATGCTTAACAAGATTAGGTCTCGTTTTAAACCCTTGTTATTTTAGTTGATCACCTGCAATTGTGCGATAGTTAACGAAAGATCAAGATCTTTGTAATTTCTTGACAAAACAATCACATTGCCTACTGAATTGGTTGTTTAGACTTTCTGAAAATTAATAAGTAGCTGCTTGCGTAACTTTGTGGGTAATCGTTTTCCTGGAGACTTGAGAATGGCTACACATCCGCATATCAAATTTGTGACTTATCGCACAATAAACGAATTTGAATTACGTACATGTTCTACCAATATTTTGCCCCGTTGCTTACAGAATATGCGAAAATGCACTTTAAGGTGTTACTTGTTACAGAATTGTCCCAGTGGGGCGAGACCCTGAGCTGCCTAGTTTTGTGGTCTAACAGAGTTAAACGTGACTTAACGGGACTCAACGTTACCTAACGGGGTTAAGCGTGGCTTAACGGAGTTTAATGTGGTCGAACGGGGTTCATTGTGGCCTAACGGGGTTCAACGTTGCTGAACGGGGTTATGTGGAGTTAAACATGGTTTAACGGGGTCCAACGTGATCTAACGGACTTCAACGTGGTCTAACAGGGTTAAACGTGGCTTAACGTTGTTTAACGTGGCCTAACAAGGCTCAATACGGCCTGACGGGATTTAACGTTGCCTAACGTTTCTCAACGAGGCCTAACAGGGTCCAACTTGGCCTAACGGGGTTCAACGTGGTTAAACGGAGAAGAAAGGTGGTCTATTAGGGTCTAACGAGGCCTAACGCGGTTCATCATGGCCTAACGGGGTCGAAAGTTGCTGAACGGGGTTAAACGTGGCTCACCGGAGTTAAACATGGTTTAACGGGGTCCAACGTGGTCTAACGGGCTTCAACGTAGTCTAACGGGGTTAAACGTGGCTTAACGGCGTTTAACATAGCCTAAAAAGGTTCAATACGGCCTGACGGGATTTAACGTTGCCTAACGTTTTCCAACGAGGCCTAACAGGGTCCAACTTGGCCTAACGGGGTTCAACGTGGCTAAACGGTGTTTAACGTGTTTTAACGGGGTTCAATGGAGCCTAACCGGGTAAAACGAAGGTCAACGGGGTTTAACGTGGCTTAATGGGGTTCAACGTGACCTAACGGTGTTTAACGTTGTTTAACGGGGTTCAATGGGGCCTATCGGGGTAAAATTAGGGTCAACGGGGATTAACGTGGCTTAACGGAGTTCAACGTGGCTAAACGGGGTTCAATGGGGCCTAACGGGGTAAAACTAGGGTCAACGGTGTTTAACGTGGTTTAACGGGGCTCAATGTGGCCTAACTGGGTAAAACGAGGGTCAATGGGGTTTAACGTGGCTTAATAGGGTTTAACGTGACTAAACGGGGTTTAACGTGGCTTAATAGGGTTTAACGTTGCTAAACCAGGTTCAATGTGGCCTAATGAGGTAAAACGAGGGTCAACGGGGTTTAACGTGGTTTAATGCGGTTCAACGTGATCTAACGGTGTTTAACGTGGTTTAACTGGGTTCAATGTGGCCTAACGGGGTAAAACGAGGGTCAACGGGGTTAAACATGGCTTAATGGGGTTCAACGTGGCTAAACAAGGTTCAATGTGGCCTAACGGGGTAAAACGAGGGTCAACGGTGTTTAACGTTGTTTAACGGGGCTCAATGTGGCCTAACGGGGTAAAACGGGGGTCAACGGGGCGTAACGTTGCCTAACGGGGTTTAACGTTGCTTAATGGGGTTTAACGTTGCCTCACGGGGTATAACGTTGCTTAACGTGGTTTAACGGGGTTCAATGTGGCCTACCGGGGTAAAACGAGGGTCAACAGGGTTTAACGTGGCTTAATGGGGTTCAACGTGGCTAAACAAGGTTCAATGTGGCCTAACGGGGTAAAACGAGGGTCAACGGTGTTTAACGTCGCTCAATGGGATTTAACCTGGCCTAACGGTGTTTAACGTGGTTTACCGGGTTTAAATTTGCCTAACGGGGTAAAACGAGAGTCAACGGGGTTTAACGTCGCTCAATGGGATTTAACCTGGCCTAACGGTGTTTAACGTGGTTTAACGGAATTCAGTGTGGCCTAACGGGGTAAAACGTTGGTCAACAGGGCTTAGCGTTGCCTAACGGGGTTTAACGTTGCTTAATGGGGTTTAACGTTGCCTCACGGGGTCCCCTCCCGCGAATAAACGAAGCTGTGGTCCTTTGTTTTTCAGCGGCGTTACTCTCGGCCCGAGTCTCCTTGCCGCGCTATACGAACGAAAGAATCACGTTCAAATAATAAACGAAGCATTTTTGCTTACAGTATATTAAAAGTTTGAATTGAATCTTTTAGATAATCATGGCGGAACAAGGAGGAAAGCAGAGAATACCAAAAGTTGCCAAGGTATGTCGTGTGTGGAAATTTTAAATCTGCATACAAGTAGCCATTGAGACTACTCATGTAATGGTTGGAAAACACAATGTCAGTCAATGACAAGGGTTGCAGTCAAGCTATATAATTTCACGTAGTGTTATGGGGAGTTTGATATTATGCAAACTCACAACGTATAACTTGCTTTGATGCATGATAAATTTTAGAGTGGTTTTAAAACGGGATAATTCATATAGGTCATGTTTAAATTACAAGAGTGCTAACTTTAACAACAAAAACATATCTTCAGTCGAGCCCAATGCAGTAGTGGCTCATTTAGAAAGTACTTCACTCACTATGTGTGTTGTAGTGTAGCTTACCCAAATGGTTGAACCGTTTTAGCCCCAAATACAACAAAATTAATATAGGTTTTGTAACTTTTCCCTACTAGTATTCATACTTTTCACATAATCAGTTTGGGAGGTTTTTGCTTTTCATCTTCATTATATAGTTAAACTTGTTTGATTATTACAAAATGGCCTATTTCGCATGTGTTTGTAAGGAGAAGTTAGATGTTTATAAACCGGCTGGGACTGAAAGGATTAAGTCATGTTAAATGTCTTACTCAAGGGCACATCTCAGTGGTCTATCCAGGGTTCAAAATAATATTGAGAAAATTTGCCTTATTTTGTAGGCTGTTCAATGTAATCCATAATTTTGGCTGGCAGTTTTTGGCATGAAACAGATTGCCCATAACATTATAGCAAGAAAAATCACAAATTAATTCTTAACTCTCATTTTCAGTCATTTTAGGGTGAAGAAATAGGTTTATCTTAGATCTTGCATGCAGTTATCCTTTTTTTGATGATTTCCCACTCTATAGAACCTCTTTATCTTTAAATGCAACTGAAAATATGATTCGCCGGAAGGATTTCAAATTTTGTGGCTATCACCGGTAGCTGGCAGCTATTTTGACCTCTGTTATCCATTAGGCTCAAACTTGTCGCTCCAGGGTTGCTGGTCACTTATGCTAAATACTTGGCTTCCGTGCTGTTGACCCAAACCTTTTCCTCAATTCAGAGCATTACTGTAGGTTTCTGGTTATTATGTATTATAACCCATCCAATAATTTTTGTGCAATCTCATTAGATAAAAGCGTCACATGGTACAGAATTGGAAGTAGGTTATTAGCGAATATACCCCTTCCAATTTGATAACTGCCATGCAATTTTGTCGGCCATTTCAAATTAAAACAACAAATGTTATTTTTCAAATTTTGAACAAGTTGGTATTGATAGACAACAAAATTAATCATTTCGTCGAGTCTAACAACAAAGATTTTTAAAAATACCTGATTTTAAAGGCAGTGCAGGATAGCGCAAAAAAGTCGACAAAGCTGACGACGCGTGAAATGTATTTGAAGGTAAAAAAAGTTGCAAGTCCGCTTTCGCTTAACAACGTTTTAATAACTGACTTAACTAAACTCTCTCTCTCTAAAGTTCTGTAAAATATCTTAAGCTTAAAACTGAGAGTTCACATCCCATCAAACTTCAATTAGTGTGGACAAGAGAGAAGTTTTCATCTCTTCAATTGTACACAAAGTTTTATTGAAGAAAAAATTATTCGAAGGGTTATAAAATAAATAAACCCCTTTTTGGCTCACTGGTATATCGGAAGATAATGTCCTTGTCTGATAGATTGTCCTCAAAATTTCTCAGTTACCCTCGAAGCTTCGCTTTTCGGCCAACTGTTCATTTTTTGGACAATCTTTCAGCCGCGGACATTATCCTTCAATATACCAGCCGCCGGAAGGGGTTCATTTACTAAATATAGCAATCTTTCATCATTCGTAAGATGTTTTAGGTAAGTTGTTGACAAGAGTACAAACAAAGCAAGTTGTGATTCTGGAAGGATGACTTTAATGTAAATCGCATGATTTTTAACGGGAGTGTTTTTAGATTACATGTTTTGAAACTTATTATGTCTAATGATTAAACGACCCACTAGAATCACTTTTCAAACAGTAAACTTAAATTGTTGAAGCTGTTGAAATTGAAAATGCAAAACAGTTTCTGTTCATCAGCATGTAGGATGCCTAGAATGTGTGCAATTCTACAATTGGTTCGTTTACTTGCTGCCGATATCAACCAGTGGTTCCAGTAAATCTTTGGAACAACTTGATTTCCTTTTGCCATTTTTTGCGAGTAATAGCAGTCAAAATTGCAATGACCAAATTTTAAAATACTTTCTTCATTTTAAGATTTGGTCTTGTCCCAGTTAAAGAAAAAGTTTATGCTGTTGGCGGTTTATCAGAGGTAGTAAGTCCAAATGGAGTCCCTTCATTCATAGAGCGATACAACCCGCCCGGTGACTCATGGGAAACTGTTAGGACAGACCCACCATTCCCCACTGACCGCGACCAACATGGTACTGCTGTGCATTCTGGTAGCCTTCTCGTTATTGGGGGAATTAACCCAGGGTCCTCGTTGGCCTTGAAAGAAGTAATTAGCTTCGATATTGGAATGATTTCGAACAACCCATCCACTCTGACACCGATGTTGGTACCTCGCGCAGGTCATTGCGTTGTGACATCTGAACGTTTTGTTTACGCCATTGGAGGAGCCCGAACACGTGATATCGAGGCACAATTAAGGATGAATACTGTTGAAAGATACAACCCTAGAACAGGCAAGTGGTCGGTTTTGCAAGGTCCTCGCTATCCTCCCAAGTTCTTTCAAGTCTCTTATTGTACAAATTTGTTTAGCCTTTCTAACAAGGTATGAGTAGAATATCTTTGCGATTGCCAGTTTTTTATGTTACTGGGTTTTCATAAGAACAATAATGTCAAGAAAACATACAGCTGTTCATCTTCTAGATTCGACTAGCATGTCCTAACTTCTTTCTAAAACTTGAAATCACAAAATCGTGTTCTTCCAAACGATGTTAAGTTAAATAGAGAATCATTCGTTTTTTACCCATTTTTCAGATTCTTGGAATCTTGTCGCTCCAATGACAGAGAATAGATGTTACGCAGCTGCGGCCTGGTGCAAGGGGAAACTGTTTGTCATCGGAGGGTACAATGGTAGGCGCGTCTTGGACAGTGGTGAATGGTACGACCCGGTTAAAAACTTTTGGCAGCCAATTGCTCTGATGAACACAAAAAGGATGAAAAGTGGTATCGCTGTGCATGATGGAAAAATCTACGTCATGGGAGGAGTTAGTGACCTGAGACAAAATCTTTTAAGATCCGTTGAGCGTTACAGTCCATATGAAAACCGCTGGACTGTTGTGTCACAAATTCCCAACGAGGCATCTGATCTTCAGTGCTGTGTAATCGAATTGCCCTACAAAAGAGTTACTCCAGTTGTGATTAAAGAATAAATATGCTTTATAACTTGATAATCAATGAAAAATTCTCAAACAGAAACTGGTAACAAAGAAATATTACTTACAAAGTTACAATGTAGTTTGCATAGGTTTTGTCAGTCAAGTATCTCGTAAGGTTCTAGATATGGATGAGTCTTTGTTTACAATATTTGCTTCATTAACGTAAGCGCCTCTTTTTCGAACTGAGATACAATTTTAGAGGTGCTGAATATAGAAGGGGATTTCAAAAATAAACCTCTAAATAAATAAGACCAGTAGTAAAAATGTGCATATTTTAAAAATGAACATCTTAAAAATCGCTTGCATTTTGGAAAACTCTAGTGCCGAATCAGTGTGACGTAGATTATGGATTTGAGTATTTATGACGTAGGGCAAGGAACACTGCTCCTTGTGCAGCCGGAACAGCGGAGTGTAATAATGCTGGAAAGATGTTGTGACATGATTTTCGCTATCTTTTTCTTTAAAACTTTCCCCCTCCGACGGAATTATTTTAATTTTGATGCGACGCGACGGTCGGTCGGGAAGAAAAAAAGACAAAAAAAAAATCTCCATTTTTCCTTTGGCTTTTGAGTATCAAATAAAACTTTCCTTATGATAGGCAAACGTACCAAGCATCTATAGCCCTTTTTAAAGTACTTTTCAAAGTTTGCGTTTAAAAAGTATATCGGAACGTTGAAGATTTAGCAATTGATGTAAATATATAAATTTGATTAAAATTACCTTATGTATAGAGATAGGTAAGATTTAAGTGTCGACTCTGTGCTATTTTTGTGTCCTGTGATACGGTACGCGGCATTTGGGTGGTATATCCTACGTATGGTTGGCCACAGAGGCATGCAACATTCGGCTAGATAAACTAAGCATTTAGATGTATAATTGACAATTTGTGAATTTTATGCTTGTTGCCACGAGAGGTTCTTTTGATGATATTAGTGGGATTCGTTAATTTGCAGGAAAAACATCTGCCTCTCTCACATTCAACCGTTTCTTCTTCTATCTCAGGTATAGACAGCGCAAAGCCTTAAGCGTTTATAAAGCAAGTCCTTGAGGTTTACAGCCCTGCGAGTGCACACAATGATTTTGGCTCCTGCTTCCGTTCATACGTTAGAATGGTTTAAAATTTGATCAAAATTCTACAGTTTATTTTGTTTCCTTAGCATCTGGTCCGTATGTAATCACCCAGGCAACCATAGTTTCTCGCATCCTGGTCTTTCCTACTCTTATAGGATGAAACCAGGGCTTCGAAGCTATTTTGTTCAGTCATTGACTCACCGATCCTTTGTTGTACCCTCTGATAAAAACGCGTTAGCTAGTTCTTCTAGTCTGATCTTAAGTATGTCATCGTCGGAGACAATTCGCCTAACACGAAGCCCTTGTGAATAGACAATGCTATTAAAGGTGTGGCCAGAATGATATGATTCCAGTAACATGTTCCTACATTTATCAGTGGACTTGAAAAGTAAATTTGTGAGGGGGCTACCCAAGGCATCAAAACTAATAAGGATATCAAGAAATCTACCTCCTTCCAGATTCTGCTAGTAAAGTCGATCCCATGTACTTCGGTACATCTGTTGAGCCATTGCACCCATTTGTGAAATGGCTCAACAGGACTCTGCCACCTAAATCCTCTATTAACCGCATGATGCCCTGAAGACCCAATGGGTTAACTTTTAAATCTCCCTTCCTACTAAACAAAACATTTGTAAGAACATGACATCGTGATGTTTGCTAACAATGGTGACAATGCTCATCCCGTGGAGATCCCCCTCTTAGTCAGATCCTAGTTCTTAACCCTGATACCTAAACATGCACTTGTGGCGGAACTGGGGGGCTGGGGGCCACTGGTGACCCAATAATTTGGTTGTTGGGCCAGGTAATCCCCCCTCCCCCCCCAATAATTTCTGGCTAACAACAGCAACTTTTGAAAAGGAATCCCAGCTTTTATAACGAACTTTTACAATTTCCGCACTCTGTCCCTCTAATAATTTTTGCTTCCGCCACCCATGAAATAGTGTGGGTAACAAGTTACTTGAGCCAGTTTATGTAGCCATGCGGCCATTAAGGTTAGCACTGTCTCAGAGCACAGTCAAGCGCTTCTATAGCTAATTTCGAGTTTATACTGTCGTACAAAGCTACGACGCCTAATATCAAAGGCTTTAAGTCAGGTGTTGGTGATAAGCCATCGAGTCTCACTGGAGCATCTGTTGAATCTTTAACAAGATGAGGACAAATTAAACTCAACCTGTACTTCTTGTTTTATCGTGCGCTAAGGTAATTATCTCTCCTGCGATTGGCACGTTTCTCTGAGCGGTCAATAATCTGGATCGAATTTGGACACCCGGTACTTGTTTACTGGTTTCACTTTGCAGATCTTGAACAAGGGATAAGCAAGTGGGGATGGCAAACGGTATGTTTGGTTTTCCTTAGTTCTGCCGGAAGGAGTTATACTTAGTACCTAGCATTAGTAACCTACATTTTTCCGAAACAAAATGCCCCTTGACACTGTCATACAAAACACTCATAACCTGTGGCTAATTAAGATGATTAAAAAGTTCAGCTGATCACCCTAGCCTAACTGCTCAAAATCTTGCGTGACAATCTGTTATTGAGCGCCTCGCGCGCATGATTTCGGTTAAAGGTTCTTGTAAACATCTCAAGACTTTCTTTTACTTCCATGAAAAGTTGTTATTCATTTGTTCAAGGATGAAAGTTTTGGTAAATTCTACTTGTCAAAATTGATTTATCTGTATATAGGTAATGAGCTTTTATACCAGATTACGAAATAATGCGGAGACATAACTCGGAAAAACCGAGTTCCTGATGGGAATCGAGCCCACGACCTTCCGTATATACTAGTTGGATGCTCTACTACTGAGCTACGGGAACTCATATGGGGAGCAAGGTCATTAAATGTCAGTGGTGGAGCATCCGACCAGTATACGGAAGGTCTTGGGTTCGATTCCCAGCAGGAACTCGGTTTTTTCAGAGTTACGTCCCCGCATTATTTCGTAATCAATCATTGATTTGGCCTTTAAAGACAGGCGGTAATCACAAAACTTTTTATTTCAGTTATTACGACTAAGGCTTCGCTAGGGAAAGGGTGGCTGGATTATTGTCATTTTTTGGTTCGTTTACGTGTTGATGCTTAAGGTAATCCAAGGTTATTCCTTGTATGCTGGTAGGGTAATCTTAAGGTTTTCCTTTGCAAGAATCAGTCATAAATTTTTGCTACTCTGCACTCCTGCTCACAAAGATAAAAATGGCTGATAAAGTTATTTCGTATATTTACAAATCTTTGTAAATAATTCATTTAATATTTTGCAAGTTAACGCTACGATTTTCAACTTGTTCTTTGAATTTGTCGAATCCACAGATCTTGGTTAACAATATTTTGTAGGCAGCTAGGGCTTTTGCTGGTTCCAACTTTATTAAAAAGAATCGACATAAAACACCTCCCGAAAAAAATTTATTTTAGCTCAGTCGGAGAGCTAACAAACGCGTCATACTCGGCAGGAAACAGCGCAAGAGAAAGCCCTCACATCACATATAAAAAGATAGTCCTAATAGTTGGGCAACCCTTCCACGAGGTTAACCTATCTACAAGTAAACAGAATTTTAAACTTAAGTGATATGCCATGTGTTTCCAATGATATCCTTACAATCTTGTGATTTGTTCAATTGGCTCCGCTGCCAGTTCGCTTGAGAGCTTGAGACCTTCAACTCCAGTCACTTGTTGAGATGAAGCTGCACTAGTATCTGTCCTAGCGGGGTTTGAACTGCGAGGCCTGAGCGAAGAAAATAATCTCCTGTAAAGTATCATTGTTCGTTTGTTAAAAGTAAATGCTAAAGCAATATACACACCTTGTAATAGATGAAACAGAACAAACACGTAGCTAAGATGGTTAGTGGTGTCAAGAAAACTCTGGCTGAATGTAAAAATCCACGTAAATCCCATTAACGTAGCAATTTTGGCATAAACTTTCCACTCTCTTCCGCGACCTTGAGATTGTGCTGAAACAATTTTTGATTGCTCCTTTGATTTTCTGATTGCACGAACTGTAAGCGTAAAAAGAACAAAGTTCGCAATCACGAGCAGGGAAATTGGAACAATAAAGAAACAGATAATTGCGTATGTATTGTGCATCCAACAACCCTTTGGACCTCCAAATTCCATCTTGAACGTCTCTGTCAAGTCAAGTGCGAGACAAACAATGAAAAGTGTTAAAGGAGAAAGCCAACCAGCGGCTGCTAACTTAAAAAGTTGGTTTGTCCTGTTGCGTCTTTGTACCGAGGCACGACTCTTATTTGTTGAAAATGCTTTATACGTGTCAATAGCTATGAATGACATCCACAGCTGAGAAACAATACTGAAGTAATGCGAGATCACAGCCAGCGCATAACAAACCATTTTCCGGCCGTTCCAAACGCTGCCCATGATCCATGATATTTGCATAAAAAGGATTGAGGCGGACAGATGCATTACCAAAATACCTGGCGTGGTACGTAATTCACTAAACAATGAGTATGTAGTTAGAACAAAGATCAATGCTATCACAGATGTTCCCATACAAACAAAAGTTAAAATCTTTAAGACCAAGCTATCAGGTGGAAGATAAAATGCCGCTACATCTTCATAATTAGAACATATCAATACCGAACTGTTAATTACTCTGTAGTAGGTACCAAAAGGAAAAACTTCGCCCGATAAATTACGGTATATCGTCTTGTTAGGTAGTAACTTATACTCTGCAGATTTCAAGAAAACTATTGATCCCATGCACGATGCAGGGTAGCGATCTCTACAAACTATAATTGTACCTACAGGAACCCATGTACCGTCCTTTTGTATGTGGCTTGCAAAGTAATCTTTTTGGCTAATGATTTCGTTGGTGCGTTTTATGATAATTGCTGAGCTGTTTCTTGGTAAAAAAATATATTCATTTGAGCTGTATTGATCAATGTTGATGCATCCTGTCAGTTTTGTGGTTGCTTTATAAATATTGAACTTGTTTCCGCCAACCCACATGGGAATTACCTCTTTGAAGTGAATGATTGTATCTATAATTTGGATCTTGTCACCACTTTTTGTTTCTTTTCTACTCAAAGAAAAAGGTCTTGGCATTGAAAATTCGAACATTACTTTCATCATCTTAAATTCCTCTTGTTGAAATATTTCAAAGTGTGAAATTTGAGAAGAGTTTATGTTGAACTGTTTAGAAAAGCTTGTGCGGAACGCGTCGTGTGTCACATCAGACAAGTTAGTGTTACCATCAGGTTGAACCCACAATATTACACGATATGTAACGAAAGCAGATGGCTTCGGTAGCATAGAAACCTTGTGAAATGGCCTACAGATATCTAAGTGAGGGTCGTGTATGTAGCTGAGCAGGCCACACGACTTGTTTCGTCGCCACGGTTTGTTTTTCTGCCTAGTATTACTGAAATCAAAGATTATGGAAAATGGCTTTGGTAATTTAAATATCTTCGATGATTTTTGTTGAGGACCACACTCCCAATCGTCAACATTTCCACATTTTGCACAATGTTTATTCCCAAGATTTCTGTTTTGCACAGGACTGTAGATTATACCAACTGTTCCGTTGAAACATTGTTTAGTCGTCCTGATGAAGTTTCCAAAGGAGTTGTTTCTCTCAAGTGGAACCTTTGTTGAGCAGCCAAAATCTACACTGAGGCAGTATCGTCTTGGTTTTGCTATACCCGGCTCAGAGAAAATACGTACGCCTCTACAATATTTAAAAAGATAGGATAAAGCCCTACCGTACGAGTAACTTTGTGGCGGGGTGGCATCACATTGAAAACCAATGCTGTAAAATGTTAAGTCTCGAAGCTCTCTGCCATTACAGAGTGCACAGTGTTTGTTTGCAAAAGTTAAACCATCGCTAGACAATACGGGGATAAAATTTTTGTAATTTTCAAAGGTTAGTTTATCGGACTTAGTATTGCACATAAAACGATTCGTTTTATTTGTTGAGTGTTCAGGACATGCTGATATCATCCAGATACCATACGTCCCTATAGGAGAGATAGATGTATTGGAACAAGACCATAGATTCTCCCTGTTAGCTAGGTCAGAAATTGGTGTTTTCAATGGACAATGATTTTCGTAGTCATAGCAACAATCTCTAAATCTTTGACAGAGATTATCGCAGAAACAGCGAAGGTGCTCACTTGAACTGTACTGTAAGACATCGCTACAGCGACCTTTACATGACAGAAGGGAAATCTTGCATTCAACACTGGAACTTGTTTGCGTGGAATTTTCCGATAACCTCAAGGAAGAAGATCGTTTTTCTCTTTTATTTTTTGCAAAAACCTCGTTTTTAACAAACGCGGAAAACTTGACTTGATGGCGCCTTGAAGAAATGTCCGAATGCAATCGTTCTTGCATGACGTTTTGGCTCATCCTTCTACGAACAAGAGTCTCCCTTCTGTCTAGATTTTTCGCAAAGGATTTACTTTTCGTTCTTTTGGAAGCGATATTTGACTTTGACGTCGTCGCAGCAAAGCCGAATCCACGCAATGCTTTATGGTAATTGGAGTAAATTATTGTGCGCCAATAGTGAATACTTCGTTGCTTTTCATTATATCGAGAATCGATGATGGTCCTTCCTCCTTGCAAATTCTTGTTGGTGATAACTGAATTAAAGCCTACAGGATTGTTCATGCCTGCGTATGTGGTTTTCCTCTCATTTAATTCTTCAAACTCCCTGGCTATGTCTCGTTTTGAACTTGCGTTAAGATCAGTCAGGCAAAACAATAGAAACAAAATAAGTAAGGTCATACTTAATATCTGCCTCTTGAATAATCTCAAAACCTATCTCGAGAATCGTCTTTTTCCTTTTTGAACGAAAACAGTTTGTACGTGATGTGTAATGCCCAACACTTTCTTGTTGTTTGCAACTCGAGAACTTAACCATGTGATAAATAAAACATTCTAATCTGTTAGTTATTCGTATTATCACAAATATTGCGTATCATTCCAACCTCGAATTGATAAAAATGATTTGAATATGTGAGAATGGTGCTCAAGAGTGCATATCATACTATGGCGTACTAATGGTGTCATGCAGACTTAGAACAATGGATTGGCACGCAAGTAATTTCTTTGGCGTGGCTCAACAACACTTTATTTTTTATTCCTTAATGTCTGAAACCGTTAATTCAGCCGGCTTCATTACCCATTTTCTTGACTTTTAGCACTCCGGCCATGGCCGCTCACGTTTTTTTTATCCCATCAGAAAAACTATCTCTTGATTGAATATTTATTTTGAACTTTAAATTTTAATTCAGATTTAAACGATGAACCTTATAAGAGCAACTTTTGATAAGCAAAAATAAGCTTGAAGTTCAAATTTAAATAAAAGTTGAATCTGTTGGACAGATTGGATTATTCCTGTAAAGATTTTCGTCTACAATATGCGATGTGCATTCAGTTTTTAGAAGACTATAGAACAAAATTTTTTTTTTTTTACAGGAGAATGCATCTGAAAGCACCTGGAAGTTGATGTTGAGTCAAAATATAAGGAAAGCATAACCTCTTAATAGCCTTGAAACAATTCCTGCTTTGCAGTTCATGCTTTTTATGACTAACAGCCGAACAGTTGATTTCTTTGTTTCTCTAGGCCTCTAACCGGATACTATATTCGTCTTACTTTTGAAAGCTTCTTGGGGTCCATTCAGGACAGTAAACAATTCTGTTCTCTGGTAATGGAAATTGTACCTACGTTCAAACTGTCGAATGTGTCCTAAACCGCTTAAGATTTAGTTATTTATCATTTTCATTACGGCAGCTGAATGTAATTCGACTCAAAATAAACCAAAAATTTATGGAATTTTAGAACAGTTACTCTTCGTGATGATTTAGTTTTTGGTGGGCAAGATAACAGTTCAAGATGTTTAATCACAAATGGTCATTATTGCGAAACGTGTTTACGAAATACTGGATACCTAGTTTTTGGATAACTTGGAAGCTAAAGTAAACGGCTGTCAGAAACGTCTTCCGCAAGTTATCCATTGGGTTTCATTTCTTGACAATGAGAAGCTTGAGTCTCACAACTCTCTATCTATCTTGTTATAGGGAATTCTTGTCGGTTTTTATCTCCCGACAAAGAGCAGCTATAGAATGTGACAACCGTTAATGTCAGTCCACACAAAAATAAGAAAAGAGAAAAAAACATAGTGTGAATAGCTTTATCTAAAATTTTACTGAGTATACACAATGAAAAAGCTTGGTTCACGATTTTCACTGTTATTTGCTCAATTTATTATACGCTGTACATGTATACTGGCCCTGAAGCACACTATATTATTGCAGTGTTGTAGGCTTAGTTTTTTATTCCATTTAAACCACACATAGAAATAAGTACAAGTTTTAAATTAAAATGAAAAGAACAATTGATTTTAGGCTCGAAGGGCCAAAAAATTAATAACAATGAGCCTCGGTCAATACAAGCTAGCGGTTTTTATTGAAAGTAAAGTACAGCGAGAAATGTAAAGGCGATAGAAGAAAATGGACAAAAAGAAAACAAGAAACCATTTATTATTACAATGTCAAACAAATCATAATTTTAAAACAGTTCAAATAAAACAATATAGTGGCATTGAAAAAAACGTGAAATAATTAACAATATCTAAGTGAGGGTCGTATATAAGGCCGTTAGCAGCCCACATTACTTGTTTCATCGCTCGGTAAATCCATCATTAGCATATACCCAACCAGCGAATAGTGTTTTTCGCGGGCTCTGATTGGTTCCTTAAACAGTGAATATCCAGGATATTCACCGATTAGCGATCGAGAAAAACAAAATGGCGTCGCGATCTCCGAAACATTCCAGCGAAGCTGAAATTTTAGAAATAAATGATGCAGCTGTTCCCAATAACACAAAAAATCCATATACAGAGTTTGGT
>JAOBRD020351676.1:0-20572 GCA_027575215.2 Hydrozoanthus sils | reverse complement strand
GTGAATAGTGGCTTTCAGAATATTCACCTCGATGCTTCGTATCTCGGCGAATATTCTACCACTATTCACCGAGACTGAAGAGAATAATTGTTAATTATTCACCTGATCCTAAGGGCAAGGAGGCAAATCTCCATTCTACTTCCGCAGATTAAGAACTTAGGTTACTCGCCGGCGGTTCGCATCCTTAATCAATCTCACAATGGATGGTTAGAAGACCATTTCCTTTGAATGTTATTTTTCACACACAAACATGCATCCATGCGCAACTAAGGATCGAAAGAGGCAGGTGTTTGCTGTCTGGTAACTCTGCCCGATCTTTAAGCCGCATACCAGCCGTAACGCAGGCTCATTTAAACTTCGATTTTGATAATATTAGGGTGCACTCTTTTTGGCCTATTCCGGAACAAGAATACATGGTTTTCTTGGAAGAGTTAATATTTTTGGACCTATATTTATTCCCAATTACTTGAAATACTTTCCAAGTCTTTCTACTCTTGATGATAAGTCGTATCAGATTATCCGGAGTAATCTGAGATAGTGACGTCACACGCACTAACATGGCTACAAAAAATGCAACATAAAAAATGGCAGACAACCGGCTCGAAAAAAAAACGCGGAACTGTCAGCATTTCCATGAGCTTCATTTTCGAGAAATCCGAAGTGACAATTACTGAGCGCGTTTTAGAATATATGGATTACTTGGAACAGCTGTTACTGTACGTTGTAACAGAATAGGCCGAAACGGATGCACCCTAAGTATTAGGAATACAACTTTTACCATTGATGTTATCAATTTTTTCATGCAATAATGAGAAAACTACGATTCCTATAACGAAACGTTCTTCTTCCCAGGGCAAGCGTTCCTACGTCGATCGATGGCAGTTGCTAGTCGAAACAGTAATGGATAAACAGATTTCAACTGTTTTATATCTAACGCTGGTAGTTGTACTAATTTTTGTATTAGAGGGAATTAAATTTGTTGAATGATTAATAATAGCTGCTGAGGTGGTCCGTCAAAATAATAAGGGCTAAATGTCGTCCAGCCCCCCTCCCATGCACACCCTACCCTCGTGTTGCATGCACTTGTTTCAACTGCAAACTGCAAAGTGCTCTGGTTTCGTGGTCACTTCTTTCGAAAATTATACTCACAATTTAGAGTTCTCGCTCGAGAAAAGAGCAAAATGGATAACAAAAATGCACTTGCACGACATGGCTCATTGTTTAAAGTTTTCGAAATAGGGTACTCGAGAATAATATAGCTAACAACAGACCGTAGTCAGAGATGACATAGACACATTTGAACATATGGACATAAACATAGACGTAGGCATAGACGTAGACATAGACACAAATAAGGCGATACATCATTCGGATGAGCTCGTCCTTGTGTTAAACTTTCGAAAAAATATGTTTCTCCAAGCAAGGCTAGTGTCTAGTAGTGAGGCTAATCTGAATGTAAACAGACGAATATTAAATAGCCACCAAATTTGCATAGGTTATTTTAGCTTTTGGTCTTGTTAAAAAAGCTAACTCAAGCAAAATTCTTCTCAAATTATAATTTTTACTTTCTTGGTTACAAATTAAATTGGGTAAAAAGTCTTGCTAAAGGTTAAAACAATATACTCTTAAAAATCTTGAAGGACAGGGGGCTACTGGGGTTGGATGGAAGGCAAAAAACCCGCCCTTTTGACTTTGTAACGGTCTCACTTATTAAAGACGTTTATATAAAGCCCTCCTTTGTTTATTCACAACTAACCAAGATAGCAAATCTGCGACAAAATCAACAGCCGATCTATCTCAATCTAAAATCAATTTTTCCTTCCTCAAGTGTTTTGAAAATAAAAATCTGAAACTTGTAATGCCCAAACACACTGAACAGTAATCAGACTGGTCGGAAATGTTCAAGGTCATTCGTTCATTCGTGTAAGGATCGATTTGCAATTCTTGCTGGATTAACGCTCTGCAGTTGTAATCTCGCACGAACGTTCCATTCAGCTTACTTGCATCAATCTTGTGGATGAAATGGATTTCAAAGCTTTCATCACAAGTCGGAGGCTTCTTCTTGCTGCCTTTACAACAACAGGAACAAAAACTGAGATGTCGTCTTGTAATGTTACGTCTTCGCTGTATGGCAAATTCTTCTATTTTACTTTCTCTCTGAAGAACAATCTTTACACAGATTATTTGACTTGGAGAACCTTCAATACAGTCATCGAGGTCGACTGAAACGTCTGTGTATTGCGCGTGGAAGGGGTATATTGCACATTCGATAATCTTCCACGCGCGCAATCTGCCATTATAACTAAAATTTTCTTTGCATTGAAAAATCTCGGATAGAGATTTTGCTCTGTGCGGACGTATTCGAAAACAGACTTCTTTTCTGTTCAAACGAAGTATGGTTTTATAGGAACCCAACATAGCCAACGCTTTTGATGTCCCAATCTGTCCTCAAGTTTTCCTTAATATTTGATAAAGATCGGTGGATCGAACAGAAGGTCTTGCATATAGAACACTTTTTGAAAATCCTTTCTAGGAAATTATAATCAACGATGTTTTTTTTTGTAATATTGACGGGCCGCAGTCAGGCTGAAACATAGTTATAAACTTAAAAACGATCTCTGGCTAAAATGATCAATTCTTGTCCGTTATCTGGGCAATACAACATTCTTTTTAACAAATATTCTTAGTTATTTACACTTTTATTCATTTGCAACTTCACGGTTTTTATTCAATTTTTTCATCGCTTTCTTATAATTCTTTTACCCGTTGAAGACTGCAGTTCGGGCAGTCGAAAGCTCGTATATTTTTAATCATTTTAGCCAGAGATCGTTTTTAGATTTATAACGAAATTTTATTTAATAAACTTAAAAGCTTATTGATACACTTTGAATGAAAAGAAGCTTAATCAATTGATTAAATTTAATTAAATTTTTATTAATTCTTGTATTTGTGTTTAAATAGCGCTGAATACGTACGTTCGATTTCATCTTATATATATTTAGGAAGACTACAGTGAAAAACCTGACAAGCATATTCTATAACAGAGCAGATTACACTGCAGTAAAATTGTGTACCGCTCTGTCCCTTTTAAAGGATATTGAGCACTTTTAGTGTGTTTTTAGACTACCACAACGAAATATACATTTTATCGCTTTTATCTTTTATCTTTTAGACACTGAAGTAATCGTTATATTAATATTTTACATATTTAGACTAACTTAGTAGCCGGATTCTTATCAATAAACGGTCTATTATTATTAACTAATGGACCCGTAGTATCCAGTTTCGGTCACAGTTTAAACGATCGTCTGTACAGCCCTTTTCTAAAGCAATTTCCTCAAATTAAATTGTATAACCATACTGCAGGCCCTTTCAGTCACAAAATTTTCGACTATTTCCATCTTGGGTTGCGTTTGACTATGCCTACAGCCCTTTAACAGCAATTCCGCCCTCAAATGTAACCCAATTAAAGGTAATAGATTTTAGTGACTTCTAATTGTATATCAACACAATCGTTAGTGTCAATAAAACATTTTCGTTTATTATTCGAGGGTATCATCACAAAAACCACAATTATTAAAATAGCCGGGATTATGTTTGTGGGTAGGGAATATATACATTTGTGGGATGTAAACGTGGTGAATCGATCGTAGGCAGAGGAAGTTGCTTTTATATTCTCAACAAGGTTTCCGGTAATTGTCCTTTGTTCAGTGAAATATGAAAATCTTTCTACAGTGTTTCTTTGAGAGCCTGTATTATATTTTTATCCTGCTTTGGTAGTGTAAAGACTAAAAGACAATATTTGTGTCCTCATCGAATTTAAATTTCATCCGTTGTTAAGTTCAAGGTGATTTCCGAATTTTTTTTAGCAAGATCGGGACAATAGTAGCTTGATTAAACTTCCATTAGGTTGTATAATTTTTTACCTGATATAGCGTTAAACCAAACGGAGCTAGGTTTTAACGACCACGTCTTATGAAAGAATGACAAAGCCACTATACTACACATTTTGTAAGGAGAAAATTCAGTTCTCTTTTGGACTCGGGCATTTGGTTTTGGTTAGATATTACAAAAATCAAGAAAACATCGCCAGCTACTCAGAAAATATGGATTATTAGGATTTAAATATATTGCTCCTCATTTATACAGCAGGAAGGTTTCTATGGAGACCAACAAGAAAAGATTCAAGTGTCCAAAAAATGAAACCGATGGAGGAGAGAGCAAATTGCTTTGAACAGTTTTATTAGAAAAAAGCAAAGCTTTTCTTGCAAGATTTTTGAGCGGATGCGTTTGAAATTTCCAAACTCTAATTTCCGAAGTATAATTCAGATAAAAAAAACTTAACGAATATTTTCTTTAAAAAGTCTTTTTTTAAGAATTCTTTTCTTTAAACATAAGCTAGGGCAAAAGTTAAGTTAGTATTAAGCGACAAGAGGAGTCTATGTAAGGTTTTTCAGTTGTTTGTCAGAATCTTGTAGTTCTCAAAATGTCTTCCTGTTTATCGTATTTTTTTTTGTTTCTCTCTGAAACAAAGGGAAAGAACTGATTAACTTATAAGTTGCACAGCTAAAGAGCAATCACGTTGGCGAAACCAAAACATGAACAAGTTATGAAAAAAGTCGTCTTCAAACTTCTCAACCGATGTACATTAGAATCTTGAGTTCGAGCGTAACGATCGCTCGACGACCGCTTTCGGATTGATCATGTATCGTCAGTTTAAGGAAAATAGAAACCAGCATATTACGCCTTACAACGTCTAATTCATTGACGCAGCTGTATATTTTGCATAAAACGACTTTTCTTTAGATTTTTATTGAAAAGCAATCAAATACTCTTGAGAACCTCGAGGGGTGATCAAAACTAGCGATGATTTTCCTTTTGATGGAAGCAACAACATTCTTCAGTTTCATCATGGTTTAATGCTAACATGTTTCGAGGCGTCTCGCCTCTTCATCAGAGTGTGGCTTTTACCTAAGTGAACGGATTAAATAGTCTAAAGATAATGTAATCTGTTATATATTTCCTTTTCTTTTCGCACAGTTTCATTGACAGTAATTAACGTTTGCACGCTCCAGGAAAGTTTTTTCCTAAGAGGCCAAGAGACAAGTGAAGAAAAGAGTAACAAAAATTTGCTAGAAAAACTCTAGAACTTTTTACTTTATTTTTTACAAAAACAGTAATTTCCCACTCTTTTCCACAATAAAAATTTTTCTTCCTACGCTCACTCAATTTGTTCTGTGTTTCTTTGTTCAAGTCATAACAATGAACGCGGTTATAACGACCACTTTTTGAGCTACAGAATTTTCAATTGAAAGAGTTGTTTTCAGTTCGTAGGAGAAAAACAAAAAATACTTGGTAATTTCTTGTTCCAACTTCAACTGATGTAATTCTAAGTTTGAAAAAAGAAGGAAACAGATGTGGTTTTTCTACCTCTGCGATTAAAAACAAGGCAGCTGTTTTGACAAAGTAGGCCATTGCAAGCCGGACTAATCTTTGACGCGCAAAAGATTTTTCTTGCCTCTTGTGACAAAACATATATTTTGTGGATGCTTGCCACTTAATTTTGTTACTCAAGTTTTTGTTAGTTTTTAACTTACGGAAAGAATTAGTTGGAATAACTCATAATTTACATTTAAGAAAGTCCTGCATCCAACCGGTTTTGAAATTAGAAAATCATAATGCTCAAATACGCTTTACCATCAAAGTAAATTAATAAGAGTTCTTCCTGTTCGAATTGGCAGCTAATATATAACATGCATGAGAAAATTGTCGAAGCGGTTAGCAAACCCAGTTCTTCTTTCCTTTCTTGCGAGATTTTGCTTATGTTTCCGGTAAACCTCACACACCTTAAAAAAAACTAGATAAAATCTCAGTTTTATCAAGAAATAATAAAGGCTCCAACTAGTTTTTAAGAATAACGGTGCTACCAAAAAGTTTATTTGAAACGAGACAGGCCAGTTTTATCCTAATGTATTTTCATTAAATTTAATATTTCCCGCGATCAGTTTTCCAGCATAGTATATAGTATAGAGTTATTTTATAATTAATGGTTCAGCAGGTAAGACGAACAAATGACGTTAAGTACCAATTCAAAAAACCAAGTTTAATTTATAGGCCACACAGCTGAAGCTTACTTTAACAACAATTAATTGAAATGATAAAAACTCGAGAGACGCGTGCTATTTTTGCGAAACTGTGAAATGACTGTTATCATTTGATTTCAGAAAGTTTCAATCTAAAACAACAAAGCTGGCTTTTTACTCTCACGTTTTGCAATACCTGATTAGTATTACGACAGTAAATTTAGCTTGGTCTTACGAAAAAAAAATTGACAAGTTAGTTTTCGTTTAAAACCCGATTCGATTCTGAAAACTGCTTTTTCGTGGCCGTAAATATAAGTACACTCACAAAGAAAGTTTGAACGAATCGTCGTGTACACTCCATATTACGTGAGCAGATGAGAAAGAAAAGTGTTCAGTCTTTATGAACAAGATATTATAATACACAGGAATGTCATTAATAAAAACAAAACAATGAACGATTTCTAAATGATTAGTTCTTCTTTCTAAAATTGAACAAGCATAAAGTCACGGACAATCATTTGCCATCAAACGCATTTTTAAACTCTTTATTTTCACACCTAGAAACAAATGGTTCGTTTTCTAAAGCAGAGAGTCATTAGTCGTTTTGATTTTCTTTTGTTTTTCTTGTTATTAAGAAGAAAATGTCGTTTCCTTTGTGTTTAGAATTTAGAGTCTGACAATATTTACACTCTTTACTTTCAAACAGAAATGGCGGATGGCTGAAGATAATTAATTAGTTGTACATTAGTGTTAAAACGGAACTGAAGGTGACTGGTCGGAGCAACTGCCCTCAAAATGCAGACACTTCAAAGAAGAAAAATCAACTGCTTGCAGTCTTGTGGGGGAGTAACAAATTAATGTTCAACTTTTACTGATTCAAAATAGAATTCTATTAAACTTACACACCCTACTGTGATTGTTGTTTTGCGTGATAATCAACAGCAGTAAAACAGAATGACGAGTGCTATGGCGGAAAGGAATCAGCAAGACTTTGAAAGGCGTTCGTGTCTGTTTTAGATAGAGAAAGTCAACCCTTTATAAGTGGTTTTCCTGAATTGAAAAGACGTATTTGTTTTTCCTTGGGCACCGCCTATGACGTCATTCCCCGGGGTCCAATTATCACATGTAACCGCCCAGCTTGACTTAAAGACTGATTCAGTAACGGTCAACCTTCACTTAGTCTCAACTGCTGACACCGAATAGGCGACCAGAGAAACTGAGAGTGTTTTGTCGTGGAAGGGTAAGTTGGTAATCATTAGTAAGAACTATTTATATAGCATCTTTCTTAGCCATGAATTTCAGAAAAACAGAATGAGTAAACAATAAGGCTGTTTATAAGAAAAACCAATGTACGTTTTAAGTATTTCAGAACGCTCTATTTTTTGAAAAGTCTAACGGCTGTTGAACTGTCTAGCTAAGTTTTTATCTTAGACTAAGAGTTAGCGACGGTAAGGCAACGTTTTCGTATATTTTGAACGAATTTACTCACTATATACCTCATGATCGCTACAACTTGCTTTGCTATTTCTATAATATTATATTTTTATTTGCGCGAATTTCTGGTAAAACTTTGAAAACTGCGAATCTCGATTAAACGTAAACGTACCGTCAAAGGACTAAAAAAGGGTTGGTTATATCGAGGGTTAGTTATATCGAGGGTTCGTCATATCGAGGGTTGGTTATATCGAGGGTTTGTCATATCGAGGGTTCGTCATATCAAAGTCATTTTCAAATCATTTCTAGTATTATGGCCGATAAATTGTGTCCGTTAGATCGAGGTTCAATGTGTCGAGGTTTACTAAATCGAGGTTTCACTGCAGTGCAGTTACGTTTTGAAAAGTTGATGCTTTTACTCACAGTTACCTGCCTTCTTAACTTTTTTGTTAAGAGAAAAGTATTTTGAAGTTAAGCTTAATTATGCTTTTTGTCCGGCTATATCTATACCTTCACTTTGAAACACTTTTCTTGTTCGGGCAACAAAGGGAAGCGCAACTGTCGTTGATGGTAAATTTAATGTAAACAAGACCTCTAAATTAATCAAATTCTTTATTTGCTTTTCATGAAGAGAAAAACAAACTTGCGTCACAAGAGAGTACATAGGCAAACTTTATTTGCAAATTTCCGTTAAAATGCCGCGCTAAAACATTATTCCGTTGAAATCATAGACGAGTATTTGAGTAGTTTTATAACCTATTTTTACTCGGACACATTAATTTGGATTCAAAACTTGAGCAGTTTTATCATTTCAGATGGATTTTAACGTTGTGATTTCAAAGCGTTGGATTTTTTTATCAACCGTTGTAGAGCATTCATGCATGAGAAACTAGATAACTTTCTCCTACTAGGTTAGTTATGCAAGTCACGCTAAATAACAAGGATGGCATTTGACGTTTTTTGTGAAAATAACTTTTAGAAATGTTTAGGATTATAATCTTCAAGAAAAAAAATAACCGACGTTTGATACAGATTATCGCGACGGTGAAAGAAAACGGTTCTTACGTGTTGCTGACTGACAAATCAATCTCTTATGACGGCGTCGTTGCATGTTGACTACAAACTTTTTCAAAAAGACCCAATAAAATGCATTCAGCATTAAAGCACAAAAAACGATGATAATTTAAAATGTCAACAACGAAAAGCCACCGTTATCCTGCCAAAAACGTTGATTTCAATTTAGAGCGAATCCAAACCGCCACCTGTCTTTGAAGATTCAAAAGTGACTAAATTGAAGTCACGCTAATCGCTAACTACATCAAGTTTCAGTTTTAAAAATGCTTCGGAGAAGGGGGGGTTGGATGCGCCCAATCTGTTTAAAATGTCCAATCTATTAATTTAATGTTCATGATTATAACAAATGATGTTCTTATTTATTGGATATTTTGTGCAAAATCAGCCTAGCTATGAGATTTTTACGTTATTGCTAAAATTGCTTCTAAAAGTTAAATACTGAACAAGACTACCAAAACTCAACAGATGAAAAAAGGTACAAAATTTTTTTATTGAGTTGATGGAACTATCATGGCGAATTAATACCTCATTAGGGAATCTCAAAAATCTTTATGCTTGGATAAGTATTGCCTTTTTTCTCACAAACTGAAATTCGTAAGCTAACCATTGGTCCGTCGAGATTCAGTATTCAAATCATTGGTGTGTAATACAAACACTTATATCTAACCTATGAAACCCTTAACAAATGCCTAATGCCGATGGCTACTCCGAATGCATACTATACACGAACACAGTTAAGAACACAACAACTTTATGTTCGTTCATCGCGGTAGAGTCACAGCTTTTTTACTGTATCTTCAGTTCAGTTTAATTAATAATCATCAGTTGTTGCATGTAGTTTCACTTTGTCATTTTGTTTGTTTGGTTTAAAGAGCATATGACATGAGTACAGTTTTTCAATCTTCAAAAAGTACACTATAAGAAATACTGTTTTGCTAAGTTTGAGAAACATACAATGAAAGTACGCCAAGATATGGCGTGTAGAATTTTGAATTTTTCCAGCTAAAAGTGTCCCCTCTAAAAGCCAACAATAGTTACGTCAACTGGTCACGTGCGTCTCGCCTCAGTCCATTTAATATGGTGCCACGAAGTAAAGAGATAATTCGATTTTATCAGTAGCTGCTAGAGTTTTCGATAGAAACTCTGTTAGTTGCAGATGTTTTAAAGTCGATTTTGCTCGGGATGGACTGAGGTAAGACGCACGTGACCTGTTGCGTCACATTGTTTGGTTTTGGAGGGGACACTTTTAGCGGGAAAAATTCTATGCGCCGTATCTTGGCGTACTTTAATGGTACATTTCTAAAACTTGGCAAACCAATGTTTTTTGTAGTATATGTTTTGAAAATTGACAAACTGATTTCATGTCATATGCTCTTTACGAAAACATAATTTAAAACTATAAACACACAAAAAGAATATTCAGGTGTATCGAACATTTGTTTTTTACTTTTACGTTTCTTAAAACATTTTATCATCGGCCTGATTTTTTAAAGATTAACGTTTGCGGGTAAATCAGTGTTTCTTTTTTTGTTAGTTCTGAAGTTTTTTGTTTGGTTTAAGTATCAAGTCTTTTGTTTAACATTTGTTTGAAACATCAAAAATTTCGTCACTGTCAAAGAAGTTAATCTTATTATGAGCTATATGTTTATATGGCGCATATATACGCATCACTCACTGATCGGTAACATTGCATGGAAGAGCTGGCACATGTAGAGTTCTATGATATCAAAGTAAGACAAGTTTTGTTCTTAAAAGACGTTTTTTTTACAAGAGACCGCGGAACGGTTTCTGCTTTTGTTACAAAAAGGTTAAAAAAAAGCAATCAGAGGCTAGCTAGCATTTTCAGAAAATTGGGAATTATACGAGGACCAACCAAAAGTTTTGGAGAAATTAGTGTTAACAAGACGTTCCAGAAAAACCGAGACTCTAAAAAAACAATAGTTTTCAAAAGCTTTTTTTTAAGAAAAACGCCAATAAACAGAAACACAGTCGAACCCCTCAGGACGGAAAAGAAAAAAAGCAAAGAAAAACAAAATAGCGTCAGCTATATCTGAGGAAATGGAAATTAAGTCATCTGGTCACTCGTATCCCGGATGTAGTTTCGTAAGACATCTACGAATGGCGTATTTTACAGTAAAACACTCTTAGATATATAATAAAAAAGAATAACGCATGAGTGGTTCAATAACGAACCTTAGTTTGCTTAAATTGATTTCGTTTTATAGATTTTAAAGTTGAAAGTTTAGTGAAACACAAATGCAATATAATGATAATTTTTGAGGGGACGATTCCTGTTCCGCGGCCTTATGTTGCTTTACAACTTTTTTTAAAACATTAAATCCCCATGCGATAAAGGTTTTAACCGTAATGTTTGGGATGTAAATTTAAAAGTAATAAAGCAAACTGGATGTCTGGATAATATCATTTTTTATTAGTCAAATAAACATTTTTAGAGTTCGCTATTTTTAGTTTCTCATCATGCTATAATTTAAAAAGTACAATAAACATATTCATTAGCTTAACAAATAGAAATAACTTGGTTCATAGAAAGTGTCAAAAAAAATTGTTTAAAGGAACCCGAAAAATTTCTGGTTAAATCGCCATAAAACAAGTAAATATAAAAAAGCTAAAAATATCGGACCACTGAAGTAATATATGTAAACACCCGCATAAACTGAGAACAAGTGGGTTAAGAGCACTCAGGCTGAAACTTGGTTAAAAAAGTATCATAGACATAAGAAAACATTCAGCCTGGAAAATGAAAATTGTTCTTATACAAAAAGTTGTAGGATTGTAGGATTATAGGGACTGGTCATTAGTTATTGTACATGACACAAGGGGGAAGGAGGGCCGGTGCATTTTGAATTTGCTTGACCTTTGCTGAAATCCTAGTTGTGTATCACCAGAATTGAAACCCCTCGGTCTTACCCAATGTGGTATTAATTTGCCACGATGTTGAAGTTAGTTCCATCAACTCAATAATAAAAATTTTGTACTTGATTGAACATTGTTTCATTGGGTGATGGTATAGTTTTGTTCAGTATTTAATTTTTAGAAGCAACTTGGTGAAAACACCTTATAAATAACAACAAGATTAGCCTGAATTCAAAAAACATGCGGGTGTTTACTGTACATACATTTATACATACATATAATTCATATATACCTACTCATCTCATTTACAATATGGCGTCAGGACTATAGTCAGCTCGATTAACGTGGGCAATTGCAGAGTGAGATATACTACGGCGGTGTCTTGTACTGATACAGTGACATAACTATACAATTCGGCTTTAAGTGACCGGTTCAAACGTTCGAATTTAATCCTTGACTATTGTCTTAAGCTCTGATCACTTTTGCCTGCTTTTCTTTCACTAATGGTCAACTAGTGCGGCAATTTCTGTTTAATTTAACCAACATATTAAAAATTCGTTTCAAGATGCCGCTGCTAAAATCATTCATAAATTTAGGCGCTAAAATAGAAAGTTCCGCAACGCAATGATCCACATGTAGCTTTATTTTTCTCTAAATTTTCCAACTCCGGTAGTTGGCTTCTCGGCAAAGAACTATTCTTTTGCTTTGTAATTGCGTGCCTCAGCATTCAATTTTTTAAAGTTGAAGTAACAAACGGCAGCTCTTTAACATTTAATTTTATATGGTTTGAATCATTCAATACCAAAGAACACTAAGTTTTTAAGAAATGGATTTTGAGATGCTTGTCTCCAGCGATTATGGAGGAGTTCTTTAAACTCATCAATCGGCAAAAAAGGAAAAATTATTAAAAATGGAAAAAAATTGTCGCCTTGTAGGAGAATGTTTGTATCTTTATAGTAGTAATTATGAAGCAGGCATGAGTCAAATTTAAGAGAGGAACAAATGTGTATAGACAGAAGTTTACAATACGAATCAAATTACCGAGCCAAATTGCATACTGTACAAAACTGGAATTTGGCAAACATGTGAGTAAATAATAATGAAATACACTGATAAGAAAAATAACTTGCACGATTGTGTTCAAATAAAGAATCTTTTACGAAGAACTTCGAAATGTTTTTAAACGCATTTGGTCAGCTCGAAGTTATCATTCGTCAGTAAGAGCAGTCAAGCGGCCTCTTTTATGACAGTATGCCATTAGTCACTCAATATTATATCTGCAATATCTGATAAGAATATCTGAAGCACTTTCTCTTCCAAAAAAAGTTGATTCAGTTCAGTGTCGAAACAGCCTTTCATTTTTTTGCATTTTGCACTGGAAAACATTGGAAAACGAGGAAGGTGTGTTGGTGCTTCAACCTATCTATTTAGGGTTGCAATCAGCTTTCTTAACTGTAAGATTCTTTAAAAGGCTTCAAGATTAGTAATGTGAACTGCCATATGTATTTTCATCTAGCGCTTGGCGTGCACTTGTTCCGCCTTCCGCTGCTCGATCCATATATATTTAATGAAATAGACTCAGAGAACCTTATCCTACAAGATTTAAATTCGTATGTTACATTAATTCCAATAAATATGACGAGAAAAAAGAAACCCGATTTTTCTATTTTGTCGAACTATCACGATAAATATTAACTCGAGCTCGTGCATATATGAAGTATGATGACGAGTTAACTCGTGCAAATGTTTCGAAACTGCGGAGCTTTTTGAATGAACTTCAAAACAAGGTTTAAGTATTTGTTGATATTTCTCAAAGAAAAAGAAAAGGATATGACGAAAACTGACTGGTTACGGTTCTTTGTCAATTATATTTTGAGCCATTATTGCATGTGTGCGGCGAAAATGCATACATTATCAGTTTATCTTGTTGAATCTTTTAGGAACGGAACTGAAGGAAGCGGGGCTTTGCTGCTTTTGTTACAGTCTAACTTATTATGTTAAAGACATCTTTTGAAGCGTCTGCTTCTGTTCTTTTAATTCTTGATCAGATATTATCTGTATAACAAATACAATGGCAATGAAATGTGTTAATTTCTTTCATCAGTTCTAAACACCTTCGATTCCTAAAATAATTATTTTCAAAACACCGTAAGTTAATCGATTTCAGAACAGTAAGTGTAATGGTTTGTAACACTTTGGATTAGATATAATTGGTTTGCGCTTGTCTTTGAACTGACTATTATACCTATCTAAATTACATATGAGAGCAAAGTTATAACATTTTCCGGTATGCGATCATCTGTTCGCAGAACAAAACTTTGCCAGTACAAAAACAACAAATGAATTATTTCAAAATAGAAATTGAAAATGTTAACTTCCCTCAAGATTAGTCCGTTTATTTGTATGTTATAATTATCTACAAGGTCACTGAAACTATAAAGCCAAATTGTTTAAAATAAGAGAATCTACTTGATGCATGATCTATTCAGGTGAGTGCAAGTGGATGTTTTTTTTAAGTTAAACATACAGATCTGCCAAAACAATAAATTTAGTTTAGGCTAAAACCCTTAGGAGTTCTCAACTTACACGTCAATGAACGAATATAAACGAACCTAAAGTCAGTGAAGATGTATATTAAGTTGTATATTGAGCGATAAAGATCTTTACGAGTGCCTAACAAACTTTATCTAACGCTTATTATTTCAAGTTGTTTAGTCATTTGTTATGGTTTTAGCCGGTATACATTCATTTCGGGAAACTTAAATAACCAAAACTCTAAGATAAGGTTCAAACTGCCAGGCCTCCGTGCCCGTGGTAATTAAAACTTATAGCCTTTAAAAATAATGGCATCGCCGAGTGATCAGAGCCAGTGTTAAATTGGACTTGCGGTCTGTATGATACCATTTGTAAAAACAAATATTTTCACATAATAACTTCCAAATGTGACTTTTCGTTTTCAAAAATCAGGAACACTTTGATATTAAAGAAAGCGTTAATACCGGCGCGAGTTCAGACTTTCAAGTAAGGACATCAGAGTATTAACTGAAGTACTACTGCGCACGCCAGTGAAATGGCGGGAAAACACCCGTTCTTGTTGATGTTCATGCAAGAAATTTACGGTTCACTAGATTTTCGTCTTCTCTTTGTTGAAGTCTGAAATCTTTTAGTAGAATATCTGGTAACCTTGAAACTTTAAGCTGATACTTTAATGGGTGTTTTAAGCCCGGGACACACTAGGCGATTTTATACGCCGATCGCTGCGATTTGCGAAATTCGCTTAAATTCGCTTAGTGTTTCATCTATTTCGCTCATCGTAGAGACTGGTGTGTAAAATCGCCCATATATAGCAAGTCAGATACGAGCGACTAAATACGCCATGGTTCGCAGGCGATCAAATTCGCTGCGATCGGCGTATAAAATCGCCTAATGTGTCTCCGGCTTTAAAGCAACATTCTGTACTAAGGAGTCTCTTAGTTTAACAACAGAAAATGACACTTAAACTTTTTAAGGCCTTGATGAACAAATTTTACCCCGGACAACTTCATGTTCTCTCTCGGGTTTAAGAATAGACTGATCAGTTTTTTCCTCTCCATTTGCAATGTTGTGGATTATTGAGGTCTAAAAGCTGAAGCCAACGCGGTTGTTTTCTTTTAATTCATGGTTAGTTTCCTTAATGGGTTTCTTTGTTGAACACAGACTCGTGACGCAAGGAAAAAGAACATTTCCCCAAAGAAATCTTCTGTGAATGATCAGAACTATAAGCCAAATTATTTTCTTCAATTTGAATCTAATGAAGTTCCGAAACAACTTACCTTAAAATTTAGCTTGTTTTCAAAAAAGTAATTGTTGCACATTGCTAGAAGTTTCTAAAAACTGCTTGTGATAAGACAATTAATTTCGAATACATCGTCTTATGCATGGAAGAAGTCAGAGTTGAAGAAGCTTTGATTAAAAGGTCTTTTTATGACTAAAAGAGCGCGCAAGACTAGCCTCCCATGTTATGTCTTCACTTTCCATTTTAGAGGTGATTAATCCTAACAGTTGATTTGGAAAACGTGTTACGTTAAAATCCTTGAAAGGTTTGCTTTACAAAAATCTAATGTAGAAATGTGCCTTAGGGACTCCTATTTGTCTATTTCAGGAGTTACTGAAAACGGTGAGTCAATAATATCGAGTTTACTTCTCTGGATTTTATGGCCTGGCGTCAAACTCTCAAAGCAAAAACAACTAAACAGGACACAGCAAGCACCAAACAAGTCTTAATTGAGTTGCTCGTTTCCGTTTTCAAGAAAATATAAGAACAGGCGTCATTTAAGTTTTTGAGAATCTTTTGAGCACTCACATCTTGCCGCGTTTTTGTAACACTTTGTCAAGAATTTCTAAGGTGCGTACATTGTTAAATGAAATTCAATTCGTATTTTTTCTAACAAGAACTTACAATTAATTGTTCAGTTTAAAGATGTTTAATCATGAATTGCACAAAGTTAACGTCTAAGCGAAAGAAAAAGTCATTATACACGACCATAAATTAAGAAACGCCTAGTCGGTAGTATAGCTAGTGAGAAACAGGCAGCGAACGAAAGCACTCATGCAGTCTCCGTTGGAGAATTAAACACGATAAATTTCTTGTATCTAGCGTGCAGTAGGCAATGTGCTTTACCTAATGTAAAAGAAAAGGTTATCAGAACTAAAATATTAAATGTAAACTCTTATTACGAGAATTAACAGTTTGCTTTAAAAACACTTTAACGTATAGATGAATTCTTCTAAAGATAACCGGAATGTTTGTCCCTCCCATACATGCAGTGTCCAAAGACATGGCTTCGCCAAGGTGGCTCTTTTTTGCAGTTGTCTTGTCCTTATTTGTTTTTGAAAGCTTTGCGTTCAGATTGGAAAGCTTAAGTGCTGAGGAAGACGGTAAGTTTTAGCTTGTTTGTTCTTGGTGCATTTTTTCTTGGAATAATTTTATCATCTTGTTGAGACTCTACTAATAAGGTTTTGAGATCTACCCTCTATATGTATGTCAGTACAAAAGTGAGTGATGTTGGGACTTATTTGAATTTGTCTAACATGAGTTATGCTAAGGAAGATAACGAAAAATGCTACTTAGAAATATGCTATAACACGTAAAATTATATACTGCTTGTACATAATTTTTTTACAACTTTACGAAGATGATTTGAAACACACGTAACATATTTTTAAAATATGCATTTTCCCTTTTGTTGCAGTTAATAAAAGTCCTCCAATGCTTCCGAGGCCTGGGAAGAAAAGGTAAAAATCACGTGTGAACAGTCACAGCCCTAATTCCCAGATACGCATAAATGTATGCCAAAAATAAAATAGGATAATGCAGGTTATGGTATTATCCGACTAGTACGGTATGGTTGCTTAGAGTGGTATGGTATGATACGGCATAAGAACCAACAACATGTTTACAGATTACAAAAATAGAGAGATAATTTGATAGATGTTTCCCTAATGGTTTAGTATATGACTGTAGTTGCTTTAATGCGAATCAATCATGCATAACAAAGGATGCTACAGAATATGAAATTTCAACCGAATAACAGGAAAAGGGTGTGACCGCGCTTGACTTATCCCTGCCTTTGAGGGCCAGCGTGTCGACTTCTGATTTGTATTTGCAGCTGTAGCTCTGTCAAATTTGGCTGAAAGTTAAAAGTTTGGCTGAAATTGTTATAATGATTTAACTAAAGTCGGGGCGGAGCTCCAAAGGACATATGCATTCAGAGTCAGGCTAATTTAATCCAGTGTGAGACCGTTTTCATGTTAACGTGTCAGATGTGTTTCCGCTTCAGGGATTTCGAAGACGCTTATAAAATCACAAGGGAAGGTAGGTTTATCAGTCTGTCGGCTAACTAAAAAAAAGATAAAGATTTTTCTAACAAAAACAACTTTTAAAACGTGTTATTAAGTTTGTTTTAAAAACCAGGTTTTCTAGTGGCCGAATGAAACGAAGTACGAAATAATAGTTAAAGGATTCAAGTGAACGTAGTGTGGGTGTCTTAACTTTACAAGGTCTGCAGGGATGTAAGGGAGTGGTCACAGGGGGGCGGAAGATACTTTTTGAGGGGCTATAAAAATTTATGGGCTTTATAGGGGGAGGGGAGGGGGGCTACAAAATATTCCTACAAAATTAGGGTGGAGGCCATGAAAGTTTGCTAAAGGCTACACAAAGGAAGTAAAATTTCAAAATTTTAAAAGTTATCTCTGCTTACTGAAACATTGTCCTAAGGGAAAAGGTCAAAACAATGGTACTTAGGAACACAATTTAGGGGGGTGGGGTATTATATGCCGCCACCCACCACCTTTTTTCAAAAAGGCTGAATTTCAGGAGTAAATATCATGTTCAATAAAATAGATATTGATAAAGTGCTTGCACCAACGCCTTTCTTGTGGAGAGAGGAGTCCATAGTACAATAAAAACCAATACCCCTAAATCGGGTTTTGAGAAATTGAGGTCTGAAAAAGTGGTGGGGGTGGGGTAGGGGGTCTGTGCCGCCACCCACCATCTCCCAAAATAAAACTGGGTTCCTTAAAAATACCATTGTTTTGACTTCTTCCCTAAATCAATTGCAATCTACAGTATATATCGCAGCGGCTTTCTTCAGTAAAAATCTAAAAATTCGTTGATCCAAATAAGAAAAAAAATCTGATTGTTCAACAATCGAAACAACACGAGCAGGCTTTAAAAGCAATCGTTTCAAACTGAAATACAAGTAAGAGCTATGAAATCTTAAATAATTTGTAATTTGTAAGTGAATCGAAAAGATGAACGAGTTAGTTTTAACCAGACAAGAAATCTTACTTGCAACATAAAAGCTGAGCAAAAAAGACATAAAACAAATTGTTGTTCTTTGGTTTACTTTCTTTAAACAGTTAGTAGATATCAGTTAGAAATGCAGGTTTGAGACTGATTAGATTTGGGAATTGATGGGTCATTGTAAATGGGTATTTTCTACTTCTGTTGCAGTTGAAAAGACCCCTCCACTACCGAGGCCTGGAAAAAAGAGGTAAAAATCATATTTGAACTCTCATAGCCCTTCTCAATAAACACATAAAGGCCGCCACATGCACTACACGATTTTTCGCTTGAAGGGCCTTGACTTTTTTGTTGGGCTTTTAAATCTGTTTAGACACATTTAGCACGGTTTTTCGGGCCCAGCGCTCAAGCCACATTGCACGAACGTTTTTCAACCTATCATGCTTGCGATTGGCTGATGTGCAATCTAGTTCAGAAAAAAATAATCCGTCACCGCCACAGACTAACCAACAATGTCTGGTCAGACGTTTCGGGAACTAGCCTGTTAGAAGTTGCGTGATATAGTCTGTACATAGCCGAGTTTTCATCGCAGACAAAAAATCGGGGCCCCTTCAGATAAAAAGGCGTGTAGTGTGTAGCGGCCTTAGCGTTAAACCAAAATAAATACCCTTACACTTAAAGTGGCTATGAAGTGAAAGAAAAAGTTTGCCATCGAGTGACGAAATTAGGAAAAGTTTTTCGATAGGAGTCAACGATCAAAAATTATGATTTGTGTTAATTAAAGTGCATATGAAATAAAATTTTTTGTTACTTCAGTAGATAGATCTTGCTAAATCGGGAATAGTGGTGAAAAAGATTGTCAAAATCTTTTATGATTCTCGAGATGTTAACATTTCATGTTTTCAACTGATGACGTCACTAGTTGTTTTAACAAATTGCATTTTTTGAAAAAACAATTCCCAATCGGTAACTTTTGGATGAGTGTGAACCAAACTTGGACTGATGCTTTATCTACTTCGAAATACATCATCGGTCGCTTGACTCAATTTCATCTAGAGGTTATGGATTGGCAGCAGATTTTCATAAATATAAACTTGCCAGAACCGCCAGTGACACCATTAGTTGTAAATTTGAAATGTTAATTGGTACAGTATATGGTATGTATGTTGTGTTTCGATAAGATTCGTCACAAACAACATGATTATAGATTACAAAAACAGAGTGTTTTCACTGGACGTCATAGCGGCCATGTTGGTGCCCTTGAACAAAAGAATTTTTTATTTTTCTTTTGTTTAGAACACCAACATGGCCGCTTCGTCTTTTTTTTTTTTGGTGTCTCTAGGGAATGCGTGAAAAGGCTGGATAGAAAGATGATTTAGTTTAGGACTATAATTGTTTTAATGCCAGTGACAACATGTACAAAAACAGGTGTATGCAAAACAAAGTAAGCTACAAATTCTAAGACCTCAACAAACGTCTTTTTCACTTTAGGGGTTTCGAAGACACTTATGAAAGTATAAGGGAAGGTAGGTTTGTCAGTCTGTTATCTAACTAGAAGAGAGAGAGTTTTCTTTCTAACATAATAGTCTCCACAACAAAATTTCTCAATTTTGACTGGTTGTGAGCAGTGCATGCTGTTTTTTGTTAATACAGTGTAAAAAGAGTAAATTTAGTGAAATTACTCTATGACTACAACTATGGACTACCATAACGATTATGACTTCGACTTGGAGTACGACTAAGACTACGATTACTACGACTGCCACGATTATTACGACTACACCGATACATTTACGACTGATGATTACAACTAGTACGAATACAACGACTACGACTACTACGATTACTACGACTGCGACGACTACGATTACAACTACGACTCTGACTTCGTCTATATTTGCGATGACTACTATGATCTTGACTTCAACCTCTACGACCCTTACTCCTGTTGACTAAATACTTCAATGGTGGTTTCTTTTATACTGATAAGAAACTCTTTTTTTTCTATACCTGCCCTGTAATTTTGTTGTGTTTGTTATTAAAAAGTAATCACACGACTTTTCGCTTTCAATTTTGAAATAATTTGCTCTCAAGCGTTTATAAAAAAGCTCAACTTGCATTCGCGCAGCACACCTATGAAGAATGGAAAAAACTCGTACAATATCTGATGGTCTCTGTGATATCATTTCAACACAAGAAGATAAAATTCGTATGTCCAAGCTACAACATAACTTTATATTTATCATACAAACTGCATTTTGATACTTCCGCCCCCCCCCTCCCCCCCGGACTGCGACACCCCAAAAAAGCCCGGGCTAGATAG
>JAOBRD020351567.1:0-20573 GCA_027575215.2 Hydrozoanthus sils | reverse complement strand
TCCGTCCATGGTTTGAATCTACAAAATCCCTATGCTTAAAACACAGATGAGATGAAGGAGAGTCAGCTTGAGTATTTTAAGAGTTTTTCGATGAATTTTGAGTTTTATTTTTTCTCAAAGATGGGTAATTTTAAAGAGATTTTTTTAATTTGGTGATTTTTTGGGAAATTTAAAAATTAATTTTGAAGTTAATACTTGATGTAAATTCGCCAAACCGTTCTCAAACCAAAGCCGTACTAGTCCCTTGTATGGAGGAACGGTTTGGCGGTTTTACTCAAATTTCTTCTTATTAAAACATCTTTTTCAACTTCCTCACTATCCAACAAAAGTTTAGGTTAGGTCCCGCCTTAAGTAAGTGTTGCCATAGGCTGCAGTTCAGGCCGTTACTGTCGTTGTTTTTGTTACACAGGGATTGCGGGCGCGGTATGGACGGAGACCATTCGTACGCCGAAACAGTTAGAGTCTATGGTCTTCCCAAGACTCCTCGCACTTGCAGAGCGCGCATGGCACAAAGCATCATGGGAAGATAAAGACGAAGATAATAAAAGAAAGCTAGAAGCTAAAAGGGACTGGATCCAATTTGTGAATACTTTGGGCTACAAGGAGCTCGCACGCCTGGACGAGTTAAATATTGCGTACCATCTGTCCCCCCTGGGGCAAGGTAAGTGAACCTTGCGTTCAACCACGGCATATTAAACATGACAGCACAGCAGATGAGTTCATATAATTTTAAATTGCTCACGACACGTTTGATTCTAAAGGATAATTAAGATCCATTACCCACTGATGATACCTATTAGATACTCTAACCCGCTAATCTACAGAAGTTTATGAACACTTTTGTAATCTAACATGGCTTCTGGCAGACCTAGGCCTAACCCTGGGATTACGTTACTATTTTTTTCAAAGGTGCTGTGAGTTTTTTTAAAGTTCTTTGGTAAAGAGACTGAGTCTACGTTTTTATGTCTTCAATCTTTTTTAAGAACATGAAAAAAATTCGAGTGCGCATGCCGGGAATCAAACCCGGGCATCCCTCACGGCAAGGATGTGCCTTTCAGGTGACGTCATTTTACAATTAAGAGGAGCCAAATGTAAATAAAGCTACTGCGTAATAGAAAGGCTGAAATGATACTAATTGACCAGGTAACAGATTTTTTCCGAATGCTGGGAAATCAAAACTACCTTGACATGCGTCACACTGAAAATTCCTACCGACTAATGTGCTCACAGTTTTAGAGATGAAATAGTTTCCCTTGAGATAATGACGAAAAAAATCGCAGAGATTCAGAAAAGCACTAAGTCTTTTCTCCATTTACGGTTCTTTTTGGAACCAACTCTTGTAAGCTCTAAAAAGAAAACAAAATTGAAATCGCATCCGAACGTTTAACTTACATAACTTGTTCATGCAAGGTTGAAAATGGAAAATTGAAGACAAACTTAGCTTTTCCTGGTCTCAGAATCGAACTCAGCACCGATAGCGGTGCATCTTGGGAAGACGCGAAGGATGGTGTTCCTGTCCAGGGCAAGGTTACCTTAGCAACGAGGTGAGTTTATCCCTGGGATTTACCAGGAAACAATTCGTGACATTTTGCAAACAAGAGGTAGAACTTTTCTTTTTAAAGTGTTCAACAAAGAAGATCGTGTGGTTTAATTTCCCTGCTATTAACGATGACAAAAGAACGTGTTACGTTTGAAATCCCGACCGTTCTATTGAACAACTGAAAATCCTTAGAATAAAATTAAAGGTTCTAATTAGTAAGAGCACGCTGTATTTACTCAGGTAAATAGAGTATGCTGGAGCTCTTACTAATGGTACTTGAAGTGTCCTTCAATATCTTTCCTTTTTTTTCTACATGTTATCATATAATTCGGATTTTATTTTCTTTCCTTTTTCCCCTTTACTTTGATCCATTTTCCTGATACATAAAAGTATTTGAAACAAAATGGGCACCCGGTAAGATTAGCTTTCGTATAGTTTATTTAGGTGTCCAACCATGCACTATAATTATGTTTTTGATCATTATTTAATTGACTTTTAATGTATAGTTGAAGATAATGGAAACAAACATGTTATTGTCAGGTCAGCGGACAGGAGACGGCGGAGCAGACTCGTAGTGTTGGACGACAGCCCAGCAACGTCTTCATCATCGACCCTTCTGTGCATGTCAGTGATGGAAAGGAGCATGGCAAAGGCTGTTTCTTCCTGGTGTCTCAGAGATTTTATAACTTCAACGTTCAACTGGTTTTGAATGACCTTTATGAACGTCTTAGACCCTCAGACCAGTGCGAGCACCTAGCGCATATCTGTACTAACATTTTTACTACAATCAAATAAAATATTTACTACTACGAATACACGTTTTTTTACGCTGAGAACCAGAAAATTTGGCCGAGGCTCATTGTTTTTAATTTTTTGGCGATTTGAGCTTCAAAATTGTTCTTAAAGTTTGTTGTTACTCTATGTGGTTTAAATTGAACGAAAATTAAGCCTAAGGTATATTAAGTAAATAAATCCCTTCCGGCGGGTACTGATAGATTGTCCGAAAAATGAACAGTTGGCCGAGAAGCGAACCTTTTTGTGCTGTCTGGCACTGCCCTTGAAAACAGGTATTTTTTGAATTGCTTCGATGTTGGACCCGGCCAAAATATTTTCTTGTCTATCAATTTAAACTTATTAAAACTTTGAAGAACAAACGTTTGTTGTTTTACTCAAAAATCGCCGACAAAATCGGCGGGTGGTATTCAAATCGGAAGGGGTAGAAAGGTGGCTAAAAACCTACTTAAGACTTTGTACCATATGATGCATTTTATCCAATGAGATTGCACGAAAATGATTGGGTAGGTTATAAATTGCGATACACGTACATTTCAGGGCAAGTGTGATGGGAGTTGTACAGGGTATTAATAATTAAAAGAGAAGAACTGCTAACCAGCATGTTTTTATTCATTCTGTAAAGATCGAAAATGAGTAACTAAAGCTTAAAAGTATTACTGTTACTATCGATCCCGAGCCTCTGCATGGTTGTTCTTAAATTGTTTTTTATAAGTTTTGGCCAATCTAAGCCTCGTTGTTCTTATAAAGTTGTTCATTATATAAAAAAGCATGTTATGGCTTTTACTACAGCAAGAGGAGCTACCTGTCGCAATTTGTAATAACACCCTGTCGCAATTTGTAACACCTGTCGTAATTTGTAATAGTATCCAGTCGCAGTTTGTAACACCTGTCGCAATTTGTAATAACTCCCTGTCGCAATTTGTAATAGCGTACCTGTCGCAATTTGTATTAGCGTACCTGCTGCAATTTGTAATAGCACCCTATCGCAATTTGTAACACCTGTCGCAATTTGTAATAACACCCTATCGCAATTTGTAACACCTGTGGCAGTTTGTAATAGCACCCTGTCGCAATTTGTAACACCTGTCGCAATTTGTAATAGCACCCTGTCGCAATTTGTAATAACACCCTGTCTTAATTTATAGCACCCGTGGCAATTTGTAAAAGCACCCTGTCGCAATTTGTAATACCTGTCGCAATTTGTAATAGCGTACCTTGCGCAATTTGTAATGGCTCATTGTCGCAACTTATAATAACCTTATCAAAGTATATTATTGGCGTGTTAAGAGTCTTTCTGATCTATGTTATAAAATTTAGCCAACAAAAATTTTCAAGTGCAAGCAGTTAGTAAGTATTTTTTTTCTCGCGTCAAAACAGACCAAAAGAACAAAATTAACAACTATAAAGCTAAGAGCCTCATGCCGTTGCCATTGTTATGCATGTTATTTATTTTGACAAACGCTTTCGAGCATTAGCTGATCTTCAAGTTAGTTGTTTCTTATTTCTAACCTATAACATAGAGCCGGTTAAAGTAATTTGTAAATAACAGTCTCAGTCGACGAAACGAATATATGCAGCCTAATGACGTTAAAGTCGTGTGACTAAGGTAAATTTCTCGATATTTTCCTTTGTATTTCGTTTTCCCGGAAGCTTGCAGAAGCCATATGTTTTTTCATAAGATTGTACAAGCAAAAACAAAAGCAGGTGAACATTTTAAATTTTTTAACAAGTTATTTCGTCGAAGACTATTATTTTACAAATTACTTTAACCGGCTCTGTGGTGGAGACAAACTAACTTCCGAGTTAGGATTTCGAGTTAGGATTTGTATACATAAATTCTGTTCGCTTGTGTGTGTGAGTGCTAAAAATTTGAATTTCCTGTGGTTAGATATATGCATTAAAAAGAAGTTTCGATTTAACCAAACAACCAAAAGTTGCAAATGCTGGAGCTCTTCCTGAACTGCGCAGACAGGGAACCATGCGCTAAACTGAAAAAAAAAAAATTCATAAAAGTATTTTGTCCAAAAAATATTATTTTCGAATATTAGACTACAGGTTTTATATTGCTTAGACATTCATAACTCGCCAGTTTTAAAAGTTATTCGTAAAAGGTAAGACTTTACAATTATAGTAAAAAACTGATTTCGCTCATCTTCAGGTTAATAAAGAAGACATTAGTCTGAAGATAAGCTAATGCTTGCAAGCGTTTGTCAAAATTAATAACATAACAATGGCAATGGAATGGAGCTCTCAGTTATGTATGTTAGTTTTGTCCTTTTGGTCTGTAATTGATGCCACAAAATACTTACAGACTGCCTGTGTACATATCTCTAATTTGAAAAAAGTTTCTTTTTGTGGGCTTGAACTTTTAACATAGATCAGAAAGGCCCTTTGTAATGCCAATTATATACTTTGAAAAAATTATTACAAATTGCGACAGGTATGCTATTACAAATTGCGACAACCGCTATTACAAATTGCGACAGGTATTAAAAAATACGAGAGAGTGCTATTACAAATTGCGACAAGTATTACAAATTGCGACAAGTATTACAAATTGCGACAAGTATTACAAATTGCGACAAGTATTACAAATTGCGACAGGTATTAAAAATGCGAGAGGGTGCTATTACAAATTGCGACAAGTATTACAAATTGCGACGCTACTCACGGTGTGGAAAGTGCCCCAACAATGTCAGACTATAGTGTGCAAGATTTTATCAAAACACTGAAAACTGAAGTTGATTTTCCATTCTTTAGGTTTTCTAAACCTTCATATAGCACCTGCGAAAGTAATGCAAAATAACGGCGACAATATTTCAACAGGGTGCGATAACTGAATATAACTGGCAGACCACTTGCATTTAATGTACATAGCGCATGCTCCCTGCAGCAAGTTTGTGTAATCTGAAAGGTTTGAGCTACTTCGATTGTGGATCAAAACGATAAGAAAATTCTTTGTTGACATTGAATTACATCATTGTAATTGGAGCGATATTTGTTGCGCACACTGTGCCTGTTTTTAGCATTTTAACAAAGTCTGATATTATTTTGTACCAACGAATAACCTAAAATTTTATGTCTTTTTCTTCATCCGTATTCTCTTAAACTATTCAGCTTCGGGAATAACTTCCACAAAAGGAAACAGAAAACATTTTGCGTTCATTTGATGTACGTTTGACTGCATTTTATTCTTAAAAAAAACTGCATTTCTTGCTCACATTCTATAATCTTTTTTTATCTTGTATGTTTATTTTCTTTAGAACTCTTTGCCATTGATACTTTTGATAACAAACGAGAGAGTACAAACCCGATGAATTACCCATCAAAAACAAGACTGGAGGCTCTTTGTTTTTTAATAGCTCTCCACAAAGACTTGGGATCAAAGAGGTCTCAATACTGATTATAAAAAGGTACAGCGAGTTTTATAATTATCCGAGGTCCTGACATCCTGACAGAGGCGTGTTATCACCCTTAATCCTATGCTTGATGTCACTGCTTTTGAAAGCTACCGCTGCCACACATGCCTTAGATATTACCACCATGAAACTGAGAGTTTAATCCCCGTATAATCCTTGTTCGCACCCGTGTTACTCATGGCTGATAATAACTTTCGCCTCTTCCTCCGACTCGAAAGACGAACGTGGCAGTTAACAATGAAGTTCGAAATAAAACTCGGGGGCGAAACTTCGGACATATGCTTTATGTTAAAGTTTTATTTCCAAAGGCTGACGATCAGCTGTAATCAAGTGCGAATAGCTTAGCAGTTTTGAGTGATGAAAGGATAGTGAATTGAGCTTCTCCGTATGTATGGTGTGAGGGCGATGCTGACAAGAACATGATCAAGATAACTGTGAACGTACGTAGACATTAACAAAACCACGCGACCTTCAGGAGTCACTGTTATCGCCGATAAGCACTTTTACATTATTGCAACAGCTCAATCATGGAGCGGATCAACCCCTTTGTGCCCACAATTACTATTTGTCGTATTTTTCATTACCTTCCATTTTTACTGATTTGATTAAAACCAACCGCCATCAAAGTCTGGACTTGTGAAACCCACGCTGGAAAGCGTTATTGGCACATGTTGAAACGTGCCTTCTTAGTGAGCGACGCCGATGTCTATCAAAACTTTAATCCTGGTCTCTCAAATTTGCAAATTTGAAGCCAGTTGACAAGTAGATCCATCAATTGTCCTCATCGCCAAATTGATCACCCAAAACACGGGCAACATTTCAGGAAGCTGTGTAATATTAAGCCTGAAAACTACCCCACTTATCGCTTACAACTTGAGAACAATTTGCGGAGAATGGCGATTTATTTTGAAGGATAAAGTATTTCAATCGATATTTCCTTGCTGTCAATTTAAGTTAAGTAAGCGCAGAAGGAAAGATTTATAGTGCGGTACTTAAACTAGAGGGTTGACACAAACTCAAAATGCGCCTATATAAGCGATTTTCATTTTTCATTTGGCCCAGTGTTGATAGCCTGCCAAACATCAAATCGTCTCATTGTCTGGATTTGACAAGCGGTCTTGTTTTAAGTTAAAGTGATTTACAGTTGTTAATGTTATCTCATTAAGATAGATCAACTTGAAAATATTCATTTAATTTTCAGTTAGAAGTTCTTCCTTTGACAGCTTGCTTCCTTGTCACGAATATGCACCAGCACTAGATTGGTTTCCCCAGCGGGACTTCGCTAAAATGCCATTTTGATTGACGTTTCGTAATCGATCGTGTGCAGAACGCGTGCTTACCGACAGCAAAAGTAAATAAATAAAGACTAAATAGACGTTTTCGTCGGAGCTTGAAAATTGAACTCTCTTGAAAAATGTTTCTGTTTGTTTGGACATATGGCTAAACTTATGAAAACGTCTTCTTTCGCTCTGCCGCTTCCTAAACACTTGTCAAAGCTGTCACTCTAGATTGAAACATAAAAACCTGTGTTAATAAGCGCAGTGAGACACACGTCCATCAAGCCAGATTTCGGCAGTTCGGAATCTTTGAGGTTTTTTCAAGAGCTAAAAAGATCATCACTTTGCTATATTCGCCGGCTGTGGCGAACACTGCCCCGTGGCGGTTTTAATTTGAGAAAAGTTACGAATCTTTTTATCTCTCAAAACCAAATACGCGATACCATCTCGTACGATAAACGTTGTCTTTCCTTTTGCCACTTTTAATTTTGGAGATTAAAGTGTGAATTCGCCATCAAAAGGTTTTGAGTGATCTTCAAAAAGATCCGAATATGATAGCATAAAAAAACCCAAACATCAGCTTCACTCTTTTCGACCAATTATACATGTTTTATTCATATCGTACAGGTAGTCTTTTGTTTCATAAAATTATAAGTCTTACACTAAAATACCGTCATTCTTTCTTAGCAAGAACGAAAGGCTGATTTAATAGCTTGAAAGTACAACTTTCTGCTAAAACTCAAACAAAGCTCAGTTCATATAATAAAGAATGTCTGTAGAATATCATCCTTGGCACTTTCATCGCAAATGCCGTAAACTACATTTTGATAACTTCGACGAAATTGAAGATTTCTTCTTGCAAGTATAGTTCTTATCTTTTTCCCTAAATATAAATAGCAAATTTATTGCCCTAATTCCTTGCAAAAACACATCCTTAAAAAAATTGTCATTTTTTCATCCTTATCTGTTTAAGTGTAATTTGAAATAAAATTGCTACATGCGAGTATTATTTGAAAACTCTGTGGTGATCGTATGCAGCAAGTCCGTGCATAGCATAAGGCGAAGATGGATAGTATCCGCCCGGAGGTAGAGCGGACGGCTTGTAGTAGTACGGCCGATATCTAGCAGAGTGCAGGCTTGAAGAGAGAGCAGATTGAGGCGTAGGACTTTCTCTCAACTTGCAAGGGCACCCATGAACATTGCAAGAGAGTTGAGGCTGGCTCGAAGCAGAGTTCCCAATTTGTGTGTGCGTTCTGAGATGTTGGAACAAATCTTCCGAAGTTGGAAAAGCGGTACCACAGTGTTTTGAACCAGAAACCCAGTTGCAAATAAACGGTTGAGATTCGTCCTGTGAACTTGTGAACAAAGGCAAACTATGAGGCTGGTAGTAATAGGGTTGCATGGCTGCCGGAGCATTAGACTGTTCGGTTTTCAAATTTTCGCATTGCGTACAATGAGGGCCACATTGTTGTTGAATAGATGGGTTGTATAGTCCGTAAGGTGTTTGGGGTGGCTTACAACTAGTGCAGTTCGCATCCCGACAAACTGTCCTTTGCAGATAGTCCAAAAAGGGTGTGCTTGGGTTATGGAGCTGTAGAGGTCTTGCAGCCAAGTTACTAAGAGACAGATTCTGGGAACTAGCTTCTGCAGTGTGTGACATACAAAACCCACAGCCACACTGTCCGGACGGATACCCAACGTTTGCCATGGACGTTGGGAGTGCGTGAGTCTTTACTGAATCTTGTCCCGCTAGTGAAGGAGCAAACGGCAATGCTGTCTTGTAAGGGACAAGACTACCCGGATGAGCTGTACACGAACCTGAACATTCCTTGTGCAGCGAGTGAACACTACCAGGGGCTGACTGTACAATAGAGTCATAGAACATACCACAAATCCGTCCCTGAGAATGAACACAGTGTTGACTGTCCCCATCTACATGGCTATATTGGAAAGTTGGTGTCTTGTTAGAAACTGGCTCCTTAGAACTCGGGCTCAATGTAGGAGAGAGCGATGGGTTTTCCTTGCTCGGTGCCCGAAAACCTGCCTTGTCTGCCATTTCTCCCCCCTTCTCCGAGGTTTGTTTGTAAGGTTTAAACGAGGATCTAGTTTCTTCGTTGCAGCTAATCTTGTTTACCTGAGTTGTGTTTTCTTGCTCGGCAGACGCTGTCGTCTTAGCCGGCTCCGATTTGCCGATACTGCTACACGTCGCAGCAAGCAGAGCTAAAGGTGACTTTTTCTGTTCCTCTTCCTAAAAGAAAACGAAAGAGCTATTCGTAAACAAGGTCAAAAACTTCAAATCAAGCTGGTTCTTGCAGGTGCGATGTTAACATTTTCTCAAACGAATAAAGAGGTTCAATATTCAAGAATACACTATTTTCAAAGCTGGTGTTTTACCTTCAAAGGAAGAGGCTGAATATAATCTTGACCACACTTTGAAACACTTTGTGTTAACATTTGAAGAGCTTCTAATGGAACTCTGGCTTTCGAAAGAGAAATCTCACTGGCTTGCTGTGTGTACTTGAGACCAAGCGAGCACGATGGCATAGTCGTCACTATGTGTGCGGTTCGAGCGCACTGAAATATTAAATATGGCACAATGAAAGCTGTAGATTCACAAGAAACAAGCCGACTTCAGACAAAGCTCGAACGCACTTCACTCATAAATGAATTGGATAGATTAGAGAACTTTCACCGCCTTCCAATCAAAAGGCTCGCTTCGCGATATTTGACTCATTGATTGGATAATCAATATGACAGATATGTCAGTTTGAGACATCGGGATAATTGGCTATATAAGATATTGATTGATGATTTACCGGCTGACCAATGAGAATACAGAACTTAATTAAGTAGCGGATCGCCTTTAGTGTCAGCGAACAGGCCATCATCAATCAAGCTGCCAATCTTCCTTCAATTCTTTCTGTCACCTATTGTTGGAACTTTGAAGAGACTGATGTAAGCCTTGTCAATTTTCGACAAACTTTCGTCACGGTGATGTGGCGCGTAATTTTTATTTAAGGGAGTAATTTGTCTACTAGTGAACGAGTTCGATAATGTTTCTTTTTTTCCTGTTTTGCGGCCTCTGCCGCTTAAAGAGGATTGCGTGAAATTATGTTTGAAGTACCCTTTTTGTGTTGTGTTTGCATTACAGTATTATTCGAGCCGACGACACTTTCTCAGCTATCTTATCATCTAATCAATCACGACTGCGGGCGTTGTGGCTATTATGAATGGGATTAGATAACGTGTTGACATATATAATGGCTTTGACAGCTAAGGCCCAATAACACGCTACGCCTCGCTGCGTATTGGTCTGCTATTAAGGGCGCGAGGTCTGCGCCAGTGAGGCGCTAGCACACAGCTTCTGACTGGTGCTTATCTGTACTTTAAAAACTGACGCACACAGCAGCAGGGAAATAGAAAGCAGTTTTCTTTCCAGCTCAACAATTTGGAGCCAGAATCAGTTGGAGAACTTGTTCGTAACTAATTTTGTTTGCATAATTAATTCTGAAATTAACAAAACAATTATGTGGGCGATAACAGATTCAAAACCTTCTTAAAACTAAATGATCTCTTCGGCTTAGAATAAAGGCAGCTCGGGAGTAAACTGTATATTAATTTTGATTTGCCTTGAAAGCATAGTAGAATTTTCTAATACCGACTGTGTTTGTTTTGCTTTTTGCTCCGAAAGCGTAATAGACGTTTTACAGACAAGAACTCTGTAGGCCCCAACAGCTGTGATGGCGAAATGACATTTGGCCATGAATACATGCGAAGGGTGTTTGTCTCTTGCCCAAACAAGCAGATGATACCCTGCGATAAAACTGAAAAGACGTGGCTCGGGTGTATTATGTGCTTGGTGGCCGTATCTGGTTTTATTTATGTCTTCATCAGTGCTTTAGCTGTCAATTGCTTCCACATACACCGCCAGAGAATTCTAGAACACCTAAGAAGAAAAACTTGTTGACAGAAAGTTTGTACAGTGGTTGAAATGTATTTCACGTGCCTACTCGCCGTAATATATTCTATGCCCTATCAAAAAAATAGTAAAAACAAAGAAATGCTTGCGGGTGGCTTGGAGAAATAGATATTATTTTTTCGGTTTATACACTGAAGTGCTGAAAGCTCTGGCAAAATAAACAATAAGGGTACATAATTTGTTTTTCACAGCTCTCTTTTATTCTCTCGTGACAAGCAACTTGACTAGATCGCGAGCAAACAAATATGAAATGTGCATCTGTCATTCGGGCAACCCATCTGTCAAAGCAAATCTTGTTGTTTCATTAACATTTCCAACATTACACGTCAAAATTCACCACATTCAGGTAAGATAGAACCCAGCCTTGTAATCTGTACTATGAGACGTCGTATATAGCGAATCATGCACGCTTTTTAAGATTAAGTTATTTGCTCTCGGCATTTCCGAATTTTCGGCTTTTGCGCTCTTTAATAAATCGTTGATAAAAAGAACACTAATTTTCATCTCTCTGTGCGGTGAATAATTATCTCTGTAATTTTTGCTCCAGAGAATTTTCTTAAGACCATTAGAAGGTTTTTTCCATGAAGAGCTCATTAGCGCCCGGCCAAATTCACACTAAAATTGGAGGTTGTCTCTCGATAGACCACAGACACTTAATAATCACAAGTAAGAAAGATGAAAGACTCGCCGCGCTGTCAACGCGCGGAAATGTCTTCTGTTTCAAGTACTCCTGCCCGCAATGTCTTTTCTCGAAATGATTTTAATATGAACACGACATGTCGGCGCCGCGGCCACTAATTTTGGTGGGACTTTGGTGCCTCCCCGGCGAGCTACCAAGAGCTGCTACCAGAGATGAAGGAAACAACTTTGGGAATCAATCACCCACTAGTCACGAAAGAGTGATAAGGATTTAGTTTTAACCTAAGATTAAAGCAAAATTAAATACAAAAGTACCTTTTTCAGAGGTTATACTTGCTCGCAATCACACGAACTTGTTAAAATATTCGGTATTTGTGATGTGCAAACCTACTTATTGCTTATATTAGCATGCACCAGTTAATACAGCAGCTTTAAATTTTGAAACACACACAATATATTTCAGTTTAATTTTTGTTCATTAGTTGAAAAGAAAAAAAAAACTCTCGTTTTTTTTTGTCCACGCCGGTTGTTCTGCACAAGCTTATACTGGCTTCAGAGTAAAAAAATAAAGTCTGTTTAAGAGACAACTGCGTCTATCAATGTGAACCTGTTTTATAGGCAAACTAATGCGGTCAGATGGATTTCTAGATGTATTGCCCTTTCATCTATCAAAATATTTTATTTCAAAGTTTTCACCTTCAATTCTGCAATCTTATTTGTTATTTATTTGTCAGGTTTAAATGAAAAAAGATCATAAGAAATAAGCACTATAAGAAGATATCGGAAATAGCGACAACTCGCTTCTTAAGAAGAAAAAAAAAAAGGAAAAACCGGACATTTATCTGCCAAGATTCCCACATGAAGACCTATCCTATTTTTCCATCTAAAAAATGATCGGTATCTTGAGAGTGGGCAGTAAAACTGATAGAACAGCTATTAAGAATTATGCATCGTAAAACAAATCACCGTGTTTAGCGAAGTTCTGCGGAACTTGCGAATACGAAAAACAATTGGCCGTGAAAAAATCGAAACTTTACCCTTTAGTGATTGAAAGCGAACTCCTTTAGCCAACACACGCGTGGGAAGGCTTTCACTTACAACAAAATTTGCAAGCGTTGTTTTGTTAGAGAGTAATTTCTTTTAAAACTTCTTCTTCATTTATCTTGCCACTGTTGTTTATAGTTTCTTATTGTGTTCTGCAGAAGTCCGTGTGAAAGAAAGGCGGGTTGAAGCAGCGGGCCGTCCGTTCAGCTTATCTTAAATGAAAATGTCAACTCAACTTCGACAATGACAGCTTCAGAAAGAATAGGATCTTAAAAGCAATTTACTTCTCTCTCTTCCTACCGTAAAATCAGTGTCCCTTCAAGCAAGAAACAGCAGTTTAATTGCTTAGCCAGAATAATCCGGAGTAAAACACACGAAATAAAAATTTTAAACCTCGAAGAATTTTCTTAACACGACAATAATCCATCAGCTTGTTAAAATGTTTAGTACAAAACATTATATCTATCTTTTGCAAGAGATTTTGAAATCGCAATAAACTTCGGCTTAAAGTAAATTGTCCTCTGCAGTTTCAACAACAGAAATCGATATCTAACTTGTGAATGTCTTTTATCAGTATCTTAAAAGAACCCTACATATTAATAAATACACTTTTTGTGATGAACAACACATAAAGAGATAACACAAAAAGAATCACAAAGGCAAATTTAAATGTTTATCCTGTGTTGCTAGCAAAAACGAGGTACACGATCAAAAGCAAAGATGATTACGAGGCAGTATAACTGTTTGAATTGGGAGCTCTAAAAAAACTTAATCCTTTGTACAACAGTAAACTAAAGTTTGTACAAGCAGTCCAGCTTCTTAATAGATTTTAATTTCAATTTTAATTAAAATAGTACAGAACACAACAAACCAGCGAATGCCTTAAGGCTAAAAGTCCGCTGATGTATAACAAGAAAACCGTATCTTTAGAACGTAGGTTGTTAGCGGGCATTTTAAAAAAAGAAAGGTATCTAAGTTTTGTTTCATTCGTTAAAGTGATGCCGAAATAGTACTAGAACAGGTTCTCGACAGAAGCTTAAGCTAAGCCGAAGCAAATATTGTATATTTTAATCTGTCACTTCACCCTTGTCAGCTGTCAATCAACGTCAAACCGTTTGACAGCCGACATCAAAAAAGTAAATCCTATCGAAATGAGATGGATCCAATGAATGATACATTTCCCAAAGACCTCCTGTTCATTACAAAAACACGCCGACACCTTTCGAAGGTTGCTAAAAGTAAAACAGCCCTCGAGCCAATATCTGTAATCGATCTGCTACTAAAAGCACGATAAAACGGATTAGATGAAAGACGGCTCGATGTTGTCGCCACTCTTTAGGAGCATTTGTCAACTCGGCTTCCTTTGTAGAGGCCGAAAATTATTGAAAGCTGCAACTAGCAAACAGAGCACTTGGCAGTCACAAGTAGCTGGAAACTTTATATTATTTTCAAAGCAGCTCATGGACTATATGAATATAAAAGCGGATAAGCAAATACGGATTTCCGACTTCAACAGAAATAGAATAAAGCCACCGTTTGCACTTTGGTCTTTAGCTATAACACAGAAGTAGGCATAAAAGTTTCCTGAAAATTTTGAATTAAGTACCGTGATCTCAAGAAACATCTTAGGAATTGATCGAAATAGAAAAGATTATTTGTTCTCCTTGGTTTTTGAAAGGAGAGTATTTTGTCCTTGACCTGCGAGTTAATAAAAACAAAATATTCAAATATTTCCTGAAACTGAAAATGCCAAATTTAATGCTCCTTAAGTTAAACCATTTTCTCAGTATCTTTTCTAAAGTTATGGCTAGGGATATCTTTGTGTCAGATTAAATATGAAGTGGTTTAATTTTAGATATTTCAGTGTTGCTGCATCGAATCTCCTAGCTCCTGCTGACTGGTTCGTTTTGAGGTCTAGGGAATGTACATCTTTTCGTGGATTAAACTGCCTTATAAAGTAGCAGCTCTATTCCTTAAATATAAGCACTACATTAAAACCGATGTGTGACAGAAATGAGTCTAACAAATAATTATGTTTGCGTGCTTCGCAGCGATATCGAGGCCTTGATCAACTTGTTATTCATGATATTCAGACCGGCTAAACAAGTCCTTGGCACGATTTATCAGATGGCTGCTCGAGGATATATAGCTGTGTCATCATTGTATATATAGCTTGAGTTAAAAGGTTACTCTCTTGTAAATGTTCTACGTTAGATTGCTATTGAGGGAAAACCAGCTAACTAAGCGTACCAGAACAGAGAGGAATACTTAAACAAAACCCAAACAAAGATATTATTACGACTGAACGTTGCGCTTATTTAGTGAAGTGAAATAAAATCATTGGCTTACCAGTGGCTTGAAATTAATTTGCTTCACGCCAAACTTGAAAACTGAAAAACCCCTTTGCATTTAGATCACACGCGGCACAATACAAATTAACTGCCGGGTTTTTTTGTCATTTGTATGCAAAATATTACATAAGTAGATTCAACAAGATCATTTTGTTGCATTAAATGAAGTTATTCCTGGTTGCCAGATGGTGATGGCTACCTATGATATCATCGCACCGTTTTATAGTTCAGCCTGTTAGTATCGATCAGTTTCCTCGTGGACAGACTCCGTCCCTTGATTCGGGCAATAAATTAAAAAAATCTGTCATCGTTAAAAAAAATGAGGAAACCAAATTTGTGATTTAGGAAAGTGTGGCATCGCAAGTCTGAGTAAAAAGAAAATAATTCAATGCCCGCTTAGAACATACAGCCCGAAAAAATTAAAGGCAACCATTTTTAATATCTTAAAAAAAAACAACATAACGAAAACCGCTTTTGAGTTTAGACGGCCGAACTTTAAGGTTTTGAAGAATTGCTACTTTTATTTGCCTGTTTTATTTTCGTATTCTTATGTTGAAGACAGCAAAAAAACGAAAGTGCTTTTCTTAAACAGGCGGAATCTTTTCAAATTAGATTGTGTTTGGTTTAAGTTTTTCGAAATATGAGACATCGCGTAACCAGGTAAATTGCTTCTGCAAAAATCATAATATTTATTTCGCCCTGAGAAAACTTCAATTTTCATTCATTTAAACCCAAAATATTAGTTCCTTATCCAAACCCAGCTGTTCTAGCACAAGGTGTCAGCGCCCCTGATCTACTTTTCGAACAGTTCATCCAAAGCGTTGCTTCTCGTAAGAACCCACGATCGAACCAGGTTTAGGAAAACCTAAACTAAATTCCAACTCAAAAATGTAAACAAAATTCATTTTGTTTTATGTAATTTCTAGGCGTTTTTAAAATCTTTCAACTTGCTGTTAGCAGCTGTCGATCGATTGACAGGAGGACGCCTCGAGATCCTAGCATCACTTAGCGTCCAGACGCCTATTTTGTGTCCTAAAAATGCCTATGAAACAATATATAGATTTTTTCTTTCACGTGAATGCTTAGTCTTAAAAAATCTCAACTCCCAATTTTGAGGGTTCTACGAAACGGGCTTAAATATGCCCTTGCTCTATCTTATTTTAAAAACTTAAAAATTGGCCAGTCGACTCTGAGACTGGGAAAAGCCTTACAGGTTGTGACGTAATTTTGTAGCCCTACTCAGTTTTCTCCCTCATCAAAAGTTATATAATAGAATAGAATAGAATAGAATAGAATAGAATAGAATAGAATAGAATAGAATAGAATAGAATAGAATAGAATAAAATAGAATAGAATAGAATAGAATAGAATAGAATAGAATAGAGTAGAAATACCCACCACTATCAATCCCACCTTATCGGATCTAGTTGTTAATTATTCTTAAGATAAATGTATGTATCCTAAGTTACAATGTGAAGACGTTATAAAATATTGTGCTACTCTACTCAAAAACCTATTGACAATTTATACGAGAAAACAACTTATCTGTTTATAAAACAGTTTTTAAATCTATTTGAGTTTACTTCTGAGTGGTGGTTGATGAATTTTGGTCAGCTATAAATGTTTCGGTGTTTTTTTTGTCTTAAATTATTCAGTCAGAGATCCTCAGGTTATAGTTAGTGATTGCATTATGCACACTTTTTTCAACCCGAATCAGTTATTACAACACCCAACTTCTCATTACATAACACTTGCAAAATGGGACATTTGGTAATGAGAAAATGAGAATCGATCAAAGAAGGTGAGCAACTGAATATGAAAGCAAAAGGTCTCCCAAATATGGTACATGAAAAGAATAGGTTCTTGTTGAAAGAATTTACCAATACAGCTGGGACTGAAAATGGCTAAGTCCTCTGAGAGAAGGCCGTGAGACTTCGCCTTCGGTAAAACAAAAATAACGAACACCAATCCGAGAAGAATGAGCTGGTCGATCGGAATCCAAAGTCCAGGGTTTTGAATTTGTCACAGATGAATTTAAAAACCATAACTATGTTCATTCGAATCAAAGGAATACGGATAAAACGTCGTTGTCAAAGTGGTAACATTCGAGTTTCACATCGAGGTTGAGCTCTGCGTGTTGGTTTGCTTATCTTGATGGCTTCAAGTTGTATTAAACCTTCTGAATGCAAGGCCACACTACTCTCAATTCCACGGATGGCTAATATTTTTACGCATGCGCACAATTGTTTCACCTGTTATAACAACACAGATCTTGGACTAGCGTACAAATGCAAAGGGAAAAACTTGAAATAAAATAAACTGAGCTGTTACATTGAGAATAAACAAGTCATAAAGTTATTATTTTATTTTTTTTACACTTTTCGATTCAAAGAGTCACGGGAGTACAATTTAGTTATGACAGTAGGACTCGAGATCCCCTTCGAAGTCTGTCCTCCGGGGCATACGGTTTAGCGGTTTTATCCGAAAAGTTTCAAAGGTCTAACCGTAAGAAGATGTTAAAGCAAAGGCAGCACCTTCTCCTCAGTTGTTTTAAGACCCTGAATGAAGATTCGGCACCGGGAATCGAACCCGTGGAGGAACAACATAACAGAGGATAACGTCAGACAAATTATCAAATTCATATGGTTGTTATATCGTGGTAACGTAAGTTGTGGATATTGTGTGCCTGTTTAGCACCTGGAACGCACCTAATAAAACAGCTGGTCTGCTCACAGTTTTATGGAAATTTGGTCTCCTTATGGAATTGCCTAACTAACTATAACTATAAATAGTAAGTCCGATTAGAAAAGAACAACACATTTTTGCATGTACGCAGAAGCTTTTATACTTATATTTCCAAACCCAACCGCACGCAACTTAGAAACAGTTTCTTATTTTTTTCCTGTTAAGTCTTAAAAATAGTTACCAAAGCCATACCATACTATGTCATACCATATCATACCGTACCATACCGGCCTACCATATCATACTATACCCTGCCATACCATACCATACTATACCGGCATACTATATACCATAATATTGCATGCCATACCATACCATAACGGCATACTATACCATGCCATACTATACCATATCGTGCCATACCATACCATTCCATACTATACCATACCGAACCATACTATACCATACCATACCATACCACACCGTGCCACGCCATACGATACGATACGATACGATACGATACCATGCCGTACCATACCATGCCATACGATACGATACGATACCATACCACACCGTACCGTATCATTCCAAACGATAGGGCATACTATACCATACCATACCATGCCATACGATACGATACCATATCATACCATACCGTACCATTCGAAACCATACGGCATACCATACCATACCATTCTATGACATACCATATAGTTTGATTAGTTAAGGATATCACTTCTACGTGTTGAAAACGTTGTATCGATATCTGATCTGATTCAAAAGTTTTGGTTTTTTATATGGATAAAAATATTGAAAGCTTCAAAACCAATACAACGTTTTTTAACACTTGAGTTATCGCCTTTCAAGCATAGCGCTTCTAGATATGGCTGACTTTTGGGAGTGGCGAGATTAGTCTATCGTTTTTATTGCAATATACCTCCCTCCCCCCACCCCACCTCACACATGCAACCCCCCTAACATCCTCTCCTTCCTCAAAAAACCAGCGCAGACTTTGTGATACAAGTTCCTTGAAGCAACGCAGGTCATGCAGTTTATTCTAATCTAGCTAGCACAACCCAATCAATGGTCTGAACAGAGGAATACACTAACATAGGCGCTGATCCAATTCAATGACACATTTGCAGTTTACACTTGTTAGGGCCATGTGCCACAAGTATGTACGACATACATTTTACCTAGTCACTGAAACGAGGTCCGGCTTCGTAGTGTTAACAAATATCTTTTAGGATATGGCGAGGATCCTTCTATTGGGACGCCAGCGTTTTGGTCCATCTTTGAACCACTTTTATAAGCTATATATGAATACAAAATTATCAATTGTGACGATGGATATACCAAGTAAACTATAAGTGAACCATGAACTGAACCATTAAAAACAATGTTAACTTAATATACTTCACTTTTTTCGCATTTCTGTATATACTGGCTGCCCAGCTCTTTACTTATTATTATATACGTACTTGTATCTCCGGTACTGTACTCGGGTATTTTCTTATTTTGAAGGAACATATTGAATTCAGATATAGTTTTGATACAAAGTATAAAATCTAAGGAGAATGTGTGTGGCAATTTTTCAAACTTCGATAAACCTTGATCCCTCTGAAATCATAGATGAAGGTTACACGGTTTTAATAAGAGCGATTTCCGAAGGATCTCTGAATTTACAAATGACGCTCTTTTTTGATAAGAACCTTTTTTATAAGAACATGAGGCTGAAAATCGCCAAAAATTTAAGAACATATTAAGAACATACTGAGGCTGATAAAAGGTGAAGAACATTCATTTAAGATGATAACCTATTGCAAATAACTCATGCAGTTTTATTAATTAATTAAAAAAATAGTTTTCGTTAGGCTTCTTGACTAAAGTTCGCAGATAGTAATTTTACATCACATGTTTTTTTCATTTACCAAATCGTACAAAGTAAATGTACAAATCAATGTGTACACAAATCTTCAAAACACGGTACATGTATTATTTATATTGTCTAAAATCAGTACTGAGATATTTTAAAAACATGTTTAAGAACTTTTGAGGTTTGTTTCCCGAAAATATTTAACAAACGTTCAGCCTCAGTCGAATGAATTAAATTCTTATAAAAAAAGAGTTTATCGTTTGATCATTCAGTAAAACAAAATACATGTTAAGAGCTGCGCCATGAATGCGGTTGGGTTTATCGCTAATGCACGCACCAGGGTCAACGAAGCGTTGAAGACTGTTTAAAAGATCATCAATTTCCATTGACAAAGGAACCGATAGCTGTCAAAAGGTGTCTAGCAGAAGTTACTCTTTTCTCAGCGTGATACATGCCGCACTTAATGCAGCATCACGCAAACACAGTTGCATACTCTGTATTGACATGCAAGCATTACAACAGCACTTGGATTTTCATAATTGCCAGTTAAGACAATTACATCGGAATGCTACCACGCTTTGAGCCACCCTGTGGCTGTTTCTTACGAACAGTTGTGATAAAGCGTTATTTTATTTTATTAATACCAGGCAAAGTATGCGTATTCATTCCACAGACAATACCTGCCGGCTGAAACGTGTCATCAGTGAAAGAAGTCTGTTGAGTTCCAACAATGAAAACCGTGCGTTTTTTATAAATTAAGAAGCAAAAGCATTAACGATTTACAATGAAGATAAGCAAAGAGATTTGACGTTTCAACGTCTCGCTGGATGTCATTTTCAAAATGAGTTCATTAGATGAGTTTGATTGAATAATAATAATTACAAAATACTCAAATAGTATCTATGTTGTTTCTCGTGGAATGAGTTTTACAGTATATACCTTCGAGGGTGGTCTTGTAAGGGAAGGTA
>JAOBRD020351566.1:719-37804 GCA_027575215.2 Hydrozoanthus sils | reverse complement strand
GGGCTCGCCAAAAATGCAAAAAAATACCCTAGAAAATACCAAGACGATACAATTTTTGACCTTTGAATTCCTCGTTGCATAAATCTTATTAAAAAGATGACAGGGCAAAACATATTTCATATTCAGTCCGATCTTTCATTCAAAAATACAGTTTTTTTAACATTGTGCTCATGTTAAAGATGATCTTTTAGGAAGGCAATGATGCTTAGCTTCGATTGGAAAGTCACAATAAGGTTCAGTCCATTCAAGATTGCAAATGTCTTGGGCCACGGCCATGGCAAAGAACAATGCAGGATTAATCCTACTCAGCAATTTCTATTTTGTTCAGTCGGTATTAGAGTACAGTGACAGCCAAACGTGCGGCCATGGATTCTATTTCCGCCCGTGTCGAGGTTTGAATTCTTTCGCCACACCGCCTGTGAACAGGGGACGTTTAAAAGCCGTTGGTTCCAGTCATTCAAGAAGGCTGTATCGATATTTTAAATTGATTTACAGTGCTTCAGCCAAGTCGCCTCTTCACCATCCATAAAGCATTCTTGGTCACGGCATATCTCTTTTGAGAGAATTTGAACGTTCACTGCTCTTTGAAAAACAAAACAAGGTGCACAGGCCCCACTCTTCAACCATGGCTTGGCTACAAAGCTGTTGCCCAGAACATCATCCATGTTGAAGGGTCCATGTAGAAGGTTTTTTTTTCCATTTTGTATGGTCGTCACTTAATTGGTCTTGGTTTTAGAATTTTCCATTCTTTCACAGAAGGCCAACTAAGTGTAACTGGTACCAACAGGTGCTTATTAACTCTTCCGGCTGCCAATTTATGAAGATAACGACGCGTTAAACTGCAGAGCAAAGAGTTCGAGTGGGCCGTGAATGATGGGTATCCTGGATAAGTACATTCTCGACCAGTATTACAAGCGTCCGAACAGGACTAAAAACTTTCAGAAAGTGTTTCAGGTGAGCTCTTATAGTTTTTTCCAACCCCAGGTAAAAATTTTAAACTTTCATTTATGGTTTGTGTGAACATAGCCAAAATGCATGCTTTACTTAAACCTATGCACGTATTCGATCAATAACTATAGTAGCCCGTTCGTGTTGCATATGCATTCAAAATGGTTTTGCTTTTGGGACATTTTTATAATTATCGAGTCATTTGAAATAAATATCGGCTACATAGAAACCCTAGTGGTCAATTAGCAGTGCAGAATTATCAATACTTTGTAAATAATTCTACCAAACAAGTATTGTTAAAAAAAATTCTTACTTACTTACTTACTTATATTTTAATCTTTGTGGTCTTACAACTATACAGGATGCTAAAAATAAATTTACGAAAAATTTACAGAAATTATATTACACGGTTATGATTATCAAATTGATATGCTACGTACAATTCTAACTTATAAAAACAATTATCAAGCTGATATGCTACGTAAATTTCCAACTTATAAAATAACATACAAAAATAGAAAAAAAAAGAAAACAAGAATAAAACTAAGAAAAGTTTTAACTTATGTTCATGCCTATTACAATTTGATAGAAAATACCAATACTAATAATAAAAATAATAAGGTTCCATGGGACAGTTAGTTAAGGTGGCAGATGGTTTCAATGGTAGGCAGGGTATATGTTTGGAAGGCCTCAGGACTGGTAGCATAGACGGCTTTAATAGGTAGACTGTTCCATAAAGGTACTATTGGAGGGAAATGGATTACTTGTAAGCATTGGTGTTTGTGGCGATGTGGCGGAAATGTAAGGATGATTTGAGCATGTATGAGGATCCACAGGCCGGACGGAATTAGGAGGTGGATGAGATTATTGATTGACTTGTAGAGAGTAGTTGCTGCAGCTAGATGTCTTCTACACTCAAGTGTTCCCATCCTAGGGTCTCTCTCATTGATGTTATGCTGCTGTATCTCGAAAAGTCCCCAGTAACAAACCTCAGGGCACTGCCATTTCAGTCCCAGTCAGTTATCAGTATCCAACTTCTCCTTACATAGCACACAAAAATAAGACATTCGGTGATGAGAAGGAATTAATTCATCAAACAAAGTGCTCTAACCAACTGAGCTATAAAGCCACATCTGTTGGAGTAGGTCAATTTTAGTCAGTCCATTTTGTTATTTGAAGTTGTACAATTATTATTATTATAAACAAACAACTGGATATTGAATTAAAAGCAATTTGATTGGTTCCCTACTCACTGTATATTATCTCATATACATGCTTTTGACCATATATGGAAAACAGCTGCAAAAATCAAAACCAGAACCATGTTTACAATTTTTCTCTCCTGAAAGAAATCAAAACAATGGCAGTGAAATAGAGAAACTCCTTGAAAACTCCATTCCCAGCAACACTAAACGTGCCACAAAATATGGCATGAAACTGTTTCACGGTGAAGACAAGTCCAGAATTGTATGTTTTTTTTATTAAAAGACCGATTAGTTGTTGCCATGTTGAAAAATAAAAGTTTCAGCAAAATGTTTGATTCATATATCCAGTTGTTTGTTTTTAATAAAACAGTTATTCCACTCATGCTTGTTGAATATGAGGTGTAATTGCCAACTCGGCACTTCGCCCCTCATTGGCTATTTATCACCCCATATCCAATGTGCATTCGTGGAATAACTGTTAATTATGATTCATGTACCACAGTTACATTCAATGGTGTTATGATAGGATCTTTGCATTTGTGTATGCAGTTTGAGTAATTGTTACGAAGCAGCCTGAAAAAAAATTTCAAGCTTCAACTGGATTTGAACCTGTGGCCTCGGCTATACTGAATTCTCCCAAACTACTCTTAGAATTATTATGACATATAATTATTTGTTGTTATAAGAATTTACAAAATCATCTGGTGCTCTTACAAGTGAATGGGTTGTAGTATTGTGTCTAGAAATGATGTTGACTTGACTGATTGTACTATTTTCCAGAAAGGGAATTCATTGGTATTTCTAAAAGGACCATCGGACATGATGTTGTACAGAACAGCCATGGGGTTATCACTAGTTGGGTTGTGTATATCATTTGGAGGTCTTTACCTTATGGCAACTGGACGAATCCACAAGAAACAGCGATGAGATCAAGAATGTGATTTACTGTTATGAAAACTTTATTTAGACTGGAGAAAAAGACCTTTAATGTTTTTTAGAAAAACCTGAAACTCTTCAAGTGATAACCTTACTTTAAGCAAATTAAGACCAGAGTGATATTGCTCCATGTAATTGTGAATAACCTTAAATTTGTTTAAAGTTCTATGGAGTTTGACTTGGTTTAATATAAGGGGCTCCTTTAAATATTTTCGTACCATAAGATTTATTTGCATTTGCTCTTCTCTCTGCTTAACAATCAATAAAGTTGTGCATTTTCTGCTTTGCTTCAGACTGGTCAGCATTCACTATAAGTAGTGGCAGAAATCAAAGTTCTGTCACTCAGCGGTTGTAACAACTTTCACAGCAGTAGTGTAAATGATACAAACAAGATCTAAGTGCACCCCCAGGCAAGGGCCTTAGTTCTAACCCAAGGTTAAGTTTTTAACTTATGTTCATGTTTCTAATCTTAGAAAGAATGATCTGAGCTGTAATTTTGACTTGAGCAAGTTTTTTTTCCCGTTGAAATTTCAAACGGTGTTTTATAACAAATCTTTCGACAAATAAGACAACAACTTTGAGTTTTTTCACAGACATGTTTTGCCAAATAATCCATTGCCATCATCAGTACAATGACAAGTTGTACAATAAGTGAGAATATTAAAGGTAGAGATTAACATAATGGAGTAACAAAAAAAACTTGATATTTACAGAGCTGTTGGTTGAGTGTTGGCCCTTAAATAAGGAGGCCTTACATATTATTTTTATGGGAAAGGCCAACACTCGACCAACGGCTCTACCGTGTAAATCTCAAGTTATTTAATTTGTAACTCCATTACGATTATAATTTTCTCATTTTATGTACAACTTGTCATTACACTGACAAAGGCAATGGATTGGGTATTTGCTGAAACATGTCTACAAAAAAACTCAGTTGTTAGGTTCTTTGTTCAAATTTTAGCTAGCCTGCTCTTACCTAGATCATTTAGAAACTAAATCCCTCTTTGAGCCTAAGGCGTCACTTATCTCCAATTTCCATAGTGTTGAGCAGATGATTGTGACTCCTCTTGGACTTGCAGGGTACTAATCTATCACAGATAGGCCCCCAGCAGAAGCTGGTACTCATTTATACAGCTGAGTAGAATTGAACTGTCACAACACTGTGGTCTGACCGAGGCTCAAACTCATGACCCTAGGATTATGAGTGGAGCATGCTAATTGCTTGGCCACTGCACTGTTCATGAAAACCAAGGGTTAAAGTGAACCAGCTCTGAAAAAAACAGCCAAGGGATTTAATTTTAATAGGCCCTCCTCCTTTAAGTCAAGGGGTTGGCACAGTGGCAAGATCTCTGCCTCCCAACCCCGAGGTTCCCGGTTCAATTCCCGGCCAGATCAAGGGTTGGACATTTGGGTGAACTTCTTTCCCGCTAAAGGCCACTCAGCCATCCATCCTTCTGGGGTCGGTAAAATGATTACCAGTATAAATGGACTACTTTGAAGCAGCTGCCTGAGGCACCTATATATGCTTCTGGTCCGCTGGGGGTTAACTGATCATTGTAAAGTACCTTTAAGCATTCATATGGAAAAGGCACTATATAAATGCACCACTTTACCTTTATCTGAGGCTTGAGGGAGTAAATGAAAGAGGGACTTATTTCAAACACCCCCATTAAATGGGGGGCTTGTTCAAAGTGGAGGAAAATTTTACAGGTTTTATATCTTTTGGGGCAGGCCAATTTGAACTTAACAGAAGGGTAGTGACTAGTCACATATTCATCTTTTGTGTGAATCAAAACAAGAACTTTGTTATTGTATAAATTGGAGGTCCATTGTTTTTAGTTAAGAAGACAAAGTGGAAAACATGTAATAACTATAAGATAACATATTGAAAACACATCTCCATGAAAAGAGCATTAAAATTCAAAACGATTCATAGGAATTTTGGGAGTCATTTTCTATCGATATTTGTTCGAGTTTATCGAAACAGATTTACAACATTGATGATTTTAGATGAAGTATGATATGTTTTATCCAACTATAATTGTCCTCTAAGGATTAGTTTAAGGATATTTTTCTGTAAAATCACGACTCCAAACACAATTAGTACTTTTTATTAAGTAGCGAATGATATTTACAACAAGTTTTTTTATCAACAAGTAATAGGTATCTATTTATATAAATCTAAATCATAGTTAAAATAAGAAGATATGTATACTATGGTATAATCAATGTTAGTAAACCACCTTTAAAATCCGAAGTAGTTTGTGGACATTTATAAGAGTTGTCAGGCTGAGTTCGTTTTCATATAATTTTTAAAAGACAAACTTTTTCCCTGGAGATTTACAAGAACTTTTCTACCAACCCAATAACTTTGCTGTAATACACTGACTTGTTTGTCAAATCGCAATGGTTCATTTTTACTACAACAAAACAGATTCTTTCAGAAACTGGCACAAACATGCAACTTTAGAAACTACAACAAAGTTTATGGTCTTTTGAGGAGGGAACATGATTTCAAGAGGGTCAACCCTGGTCATTCAGCACTTGTACAACCAGATTGATACAGTATTTCAACTTGTGGGGTTGAAAGGCACAGCTCTAGTGAGAGAAATGGTAAAAAGTCAGTTGAGGGATGGTGGTTGGCTAACTTTCCAGTCAATTGTGATTCCAGGCCATTTGGTCCGAAGACAAGTGATAATAGGTTCTTCTGTCACGCTCTGAATATCTGTCAATTCCACTGAAGCTATTCCTTCACTATACACAACCTAGACAGCAATAAATGAACCATATCAGTTGTCAATTATTTCATCTTCACTAAATACTTATACTAAATAACCCTGCTACTGAAAGAGGACTGTAGCACAAGTTCAAATATTTGGTGGCACAGTTGCAAAAATGTGAGAAATATTGGGGCAGAGGGTTCAGACCACAACCTTTCTCTTTCACTATATTTTTTTGTAAACTTTGAGGGGGCCCTGCTACAGCCCTGCTAAATACTTGCAAATGTTAATGAAAATTAATTTTGAGACCAACCTTTCTAACTTGTTGTTCTGTCAAAGAAGAACTTCCTAGTCCATTATAATGGTACACGCTAAATGGTTTGACATCCTGGTAGAAATTCTAAAACACAACAAAATACACAAATAGTGTTTGGTAGTGTTAATTTTGTTCAGTATCTGAATATATATATAAATATATAAAATAAATTAGAAAATATTCATAGAATGGTGGCAATTTCAACAGTGTGCATTTAAATTAGCCTTGCCAGCCTTGTTCTTAAACTTTCAAAAGAATATTTTACCTAAAGCAAGGCCAGGCAGGCTAGTTTGAATGCACACAAAAGAATATTAAAATCACTGCCATTTTGGAAAAAGGTTGATAGTTACTGCTCTAAAACTGCTGAAGTTTTAAGGAGCAAAACCTCAATGAAATTTATGCTTGGTATGAAGGAAATTTTTAAATTGATACATAAACTAGTGAAAAACTATGCTATGATTAGAGACACTATCTTTAAAAAAAACTTTTAATTATAAATTTATTGATGTACAAAGAAGTGATCTGTAACCCCAGGACGATACATTAATTTTCTTGATCTTGGTCTAAAGTAAATCACTCTTGTGACACCACAGTGGATAGCTTTATTGGCTTATTGATTAAATTGTGAGCTATTTAAAAGTCGAATAAAAAACTTGTCGTTATTATTAAACTTATAATATTTGTATCCCTGTGCTGACTCCAAACTTTCTTCCCAAAAACTCGTGGCAAACATCTCAGCATACATAATTATAGGATTTTTAGCACAGGTAAAAAATTCTCACCTCTCCTGGAAAGAATTCCTCTAAAAAGTTAGGTAAAAGTATGATTCCTATCTGATCTGTATCCAATCTTGACCTCATGAATGCCACACTAAAAAAAAAGCAATTACACAATAATTACACAATAAGGAGCACAATTATAGACATTATTTTGGCAGAAAGCCGGGTAAATTAAATAATGAAGATATTATGTGAATTAATGAGAATTTTTTCCCTAAAAAGCAACAGGGGGATTTGGGAAACAAGTTCCCATACAATGAGATTTGACAAGAGACTTGATTTTGTCTCTCTTCCAAAAAAAGAAGAAAAAGATGTTAATGAACCCTTGGGTTAGACTAGAGAGCTATAAAGATTATTTTAAAAGTAAAGTCATTGAAGTTGTCTTATACACAACTTACTCGTCACTGGCAAAGTAAAAAATCACATTTTATTTAGTACCATATTTTGCCATGCATAAGTCAACCTTTTAACACCAAAAATTCATGTCTAAAAATCACACTTGTCTTATACACGGATCAAAACATGAAATTTTTTTAAAACCCCTTAAAACTCTATAAAAATGTTTAAAACCAGCATTTAGATGATAAGTACTTGAAGCAAGAAAGAACTCTGTGATCTTTACAGTATACTGTGTGCAAACAATCGACTATTGTAAGAAATGAAATGTCTAATAACTACTTGGCTTAGTGAATAGTTTGTGTGTTATGTTTTTGTATTGTTACAAACTTAGCTTGTTTGGTATTTTTATCTTGCAAAATATCGAGGTCAACTTATACACGAGAACTCTAAAACTTGCATTTTTTTTGGCTGCAAAATGGGGGGTCAACTTATACATGGCAAAACACGGTACGTCATTCAAATTCAGTGAAGCAGTCAACATCTTGAGACTACTTACTAAGCTGGATCTGTCTCCAGTTCAAGTTCTTGTAGAATATTTGTTAACTTATCACTCTCCACAAAACCATTTTCTGGTGAGGTTAAACAAGAAACAAAACAGTTAGCAAATCTGAGGAATAGATTTTACTTGAAGATTTTAAAGAGCTATGACATGGTTTCAGTTTTTTTTGGTTTTCAAAAAGATCATTGTCAAAAACACATATATTCTGCAAAGTTTGAATGAAATTCAATAAAAAAAATCATAGAGTTACAGCTGCTTTAAATAAGGGTATTTTAAAAAATTTTTTGGTATGCATGCCAGGGCATCCAAGTTTGGTGGACTGCAAAGCAGCCACTATGTCATCTTGTTTGGAAAAACTCCTGTGTTTGTCTTTGTCTTGTTGTTAACATGTATTTTTGGCTAGCAGAAATAGCAAGTGAAAGAAAATGTTGCAAAAAAAATATACATATATCATGATAATGAAATCCTAGTTTTTCCTGATTTAATTTCTTTTAAAGAAAAAGAAAGTTATAGAAGTTCTTAGTTTATAACAATTGAAAAAGAAAAGGAGTTAATGATGCTCAATGAAGTGTGCATGATCATTCAATACTATTAGCTTTATCAAACAGACTTGCTGTATAAGTTATGCTAAGGTATGAGTGTATAAACACATAATTATATCTCTTAAACAGTTTGGATGCTGTATGATCTATTAGTCAAAACACTGTGTGGCAAAAAATTGTAAACAAAAAAAAGTTTTTAAGATCTTAATGAGGATTAATTCATAATAACTTTGCCTTAACATTCACTCCAAAACAAAAAAACAGAATTAAAACAACAAGAAGCTAGGCTAACTAAGATAATTACGTAAAGGCTAAGATTAATTGGTATCGTTAAGATTTAGCTAACAATAAACAAGCTATCTGTATCAGAGAACCCAAATTAGTGACTACTCAAGCTATCATAGTGGATTCCCTAAGCCATTTGAACCGTACTATGTTTACTTAGTAAGTTTGCATACTGATGACTGTAATATATATTAATCTCAATGAAATTACTTCGTTTTCTTTAAACCAGATTTATTAAACTTTCAACTGAGTTAAACTGAACCAAAGTACGAACAGGACCAAACTGAACTTAAGAGACAAAAAAAGGTTTTTGTAAATACCTTGCTGGTCGTAAGCTTTAAAAACTCTAATCGCTTTATCCCTAGGGTTTTCTAATCTTGATAGAGTTCTGTCCTGTTAAATTTTAAAAATTACATACATGAGCATTATTATTTCTAATAGATTATACAGTAAAAATACCATGCAAGATTTAATAATTCAAAACTACATATTAGTACACAACATTGAAAAAATTGGGCAAACATGTGTTAGATGTTATTTAACAACTCTCCCCCAAAGGGGAGGTGAATATAGTGGTTGATGTAGACAGGATGTAAAGTAACAAGATATTATATATCTTGTGCTGCTAGACACCAACCCTGACCAAGATAGTTGTTTTAGTATTTACAATAAAACATAATTGGGACAAAAACTTATTTTCAAAGAAACAATTCATTGTAAACCCTTTTTTTAATTTCAGTATGTGAGTTTTTACTATAGTACCCCCTCAAAGTTAACTAATATTAAGAGTTATGGGAGCCAATCTGAGCTCACAAAAATAGATATCAGTTGCTTTCATTTGGTAAATACTAATAAAGGTTATTGTCATGGAGAAATGTATCCAACATTGATCTTTGTCAAGTAAATTTCATGCACCTGTAATTGTCAAGTTTGGAGACCTCCATTGAAAGCACACAATTAAAGTCAGGAACTTCCACATGAAGTTCATAGTGTAAACAATTCCTATGGGATGCAAGGATGCAAGGACTTGACACTAGTTTGTACAGAAAAATTGATCATGTAAACAAGGAGTTGACAGTGTATAAAATTATAATATTTGTATGATTTCAGTACAACCGATGTGGTCTAAGTACTGACTGAAATGTAGTTTAATCAAATCTTTCAGATTTTGAAATTATTATGACTGTTGAAGATTGTTGAATAAAAACAATTGTGAGCTTAGACGAACTGCTGCATAGCAATTATTGTGTGATGTTTTGTTAGGGTTAGGGCTAGGAAAGGGAAAACTCCAATTTTAAAAACTGGTTCAGGTAATACTGATCTGAGGATGTTGCTTTTTTCAAAATGCTGACTTTATTTCCAAATATTTTCTATTGATAATATCTAAGTGTGTTAACTTATATCTAAGTGTGTTGAAAAAAATGCGGCACCCCTTTTACCAAAATTTGAACTTTCCCCACACAAATTAAATAAACACCTTTAAAACCTGTCTCAGTTTCCTATGACAACCCAGTATGTGTACAAAACCACTGAAAGCACTCACCATTGTGAAAAAGACAGTAATATGTGTTTCACTGCCTAAAAGCCATATAGGGTATATGGGAGACTTGAGAAAACTTCCAACCTATTTTCACAAAGAATTACTGTTAGAATAAAGATAAAATTGATCCTGTTTTTGTTAATGATTTAGTAATATATATTAATTATATTGAGTTTCATGTTTTTATAAACATCAGTTGCTGTCATCTGGAGTTCTGTAACAAACCTTTCAAAGACTAAAAAAGTTAAATTTCTCGATGACATAAAAGTGCCCATGCAGTTTCAAAAAGACTAGGCCATCTACTTCAATCAGCATTCTGCATTCTGTTTTGGTACCCAAACTCATAATTTCCTTCTACAAATTGGTAAGTAAAATCCTGGCAGTGGTTTAAGAGATGACAGAACAACATTATCTAAACTGTATTCAAGTACAAGATAATTAGAAAACTTAAGAATATTAAGTCACTGGTACATTTTTACTGGAAATATACATGCAACAATTGAAAAATAGGCTGAAAGTATTGTTTCTGAATCACTTGAAAACCTAAATCCAGCCTAAGTTTCTTTTATTTACTAATAAGCATCATTTACCTCACAATATCTTAATGCTTCTAAAAGTGTTAAATATCCTAATGAAGATTGCTCAGGAATTCCTTTTAGTTCTGAAAAAAATAGTACAACCACAATTTAAACCATCAAATATTGTTTTTACCTTAGCAAGAAATTTTTTTTTTAATTTCCAAGTTCAGCCTGTTATGGTAATAAAAAAAATGGCTAATACCTGAAACCCACTTTTTGACCTTAAAATTAGTGACCAGTTGGCTTATACAAAAGGTTGGTATGGTAATAAAAAAATTTGCCACAAGAAGTTTTGCATGAAACACGAACACAGCTGAGGTTAAATTACTTACTGTATTTTGCCATGTATAAGTCAACCTTTTAACACCAAAAATTCATGTCTAAAAATCGCAATCGCCTTATACATGGATCAAAACATGAAATTTTTTTAACACCCCTTAAAACTCTATAAAAACATTTAAAACCAGCATTTAGATGATAAGTACTTGAAGCAAGAAAGAATTCTGTGATCGTTACAGTATACTGTGTATAAACAATCATAAAAAATGAAATGACTAATAATTACTTACTTTGCTCACTGTGTTATTTGTGTGTTATTGTTTTTTTGTTTTTCTTTCTCAAATTTTTATCACAAACTTAGATTTTTTGGTATTTTTATCTTGCAAAATATTGAGATTGACTTATACACGGGAACTCAAGAACTTGCACTTTTTTGGCTGCAGAATGGGGGGTCGACTTATACACAGTGTTGACTTACACATGGCAAAATACAGTAACCCATTCAGCCTTGGTCACTGACCCTCTCTCATCCCCCCCTCCCCCCTCCATCAAGGCTTCAAGGGTAAAGCACTATCAGCCCTGGTTACTTTATGATCTGCCTTCTCTTTACATAACCTATGCAAAATAAGATAATTCGAAATGCAAAAATGGGGAAATGATCAAACAAAGACAATTTCTCTGGCTCTAGTCTTGTGAAAAGTATATTGAGTCTAAGTTGGGAGAACTAAGCAAGACAGTGAAGCAGCTAATTATATAAGCATTCGAAGTATTTGAAAAGGGTAGTAAAAGGTTCAATTATTATTGATACTAACCATATCCTGAGACATCTCTATTTAGATCCCAAACATTCGACACAGCATGCCCCGTTAACATCAGATTAGTTAGGGCTTGGCTGTGAAATAATACAAAAACATGACATTGTACAAGTCTCAAATCATTGATAAAATAAAATCAACACACTGATATTTCAAGTATTGGCCCTTTGCTGGAGCAAATGAAGGACTAATGCTCAAAACACAGCATCTTAAGTAAAAATTTCCTCTGACAAGACAAAGAGTGTTGTACAGTCAGCTGAGGAACTGCTTATTGTAAAAATTATGAGCCCATACTATGAACCAAATATTTCTAAAATCAGATGTTACAGGATATTATTTCTGCACTGTGCACACTGATCAATAACATATAAAAAAGCTAAATCTTTTCTCGAGCCCAAGTGGCTCAAAGGGCCATTACTTATCTCTAGTTTCTGTAATGTTTTAAGTGGATGAGAGTCTTTAGTACACTAATCTATCACAGGTTAGCCCCCAGCAGAACTGGTATTCATTTATACAGCTGAGTCGACTGAAACAAAGTCAGTCAGGTAAAGTGTCTTGTTCAAGGACACAACACAGTGGTCTGACTGGGGCTTGAACTCGCGACCCTAGGATTACGAGTCGAAGTGCTAACTACTTGGTCACTGTGCCACTAATCAACAGACACACTAGATAATGTAGTTTCAATGTAGATACACAACAATGCAGCCTGGATAAGCTGAAATGGAAAGACAAACCTTCCATGGCCAAAATGCTGGTCTACTAACTGGTCCTCAGGATCTTCAATTTCTAACTTGATGTTATGTATACCCTGGGAAATAACAACTCTTAATCAAATATTGGTTATTTAAGATTATTGGCTATTGATAAATGCAAATCAAATAACAAGTACAATAATATGTGAGGCCATTCAGAAAGACAGTATAATTTTGAAAAAGGAGGAAAAATTGGTCAACATACGCTTTCATTATTATTACCAACTATTACAAGTTTTTATTATTATAATTATTATTGTTATTATTGTTATTATTGTTATTATTATTACTATTATTATTATCATCATTATTATTATTATTATTATTATTATTATTATCATTATAACATTGTTTGGAGAATAGGAAATTTGATTGTCCACCAAAGCACTTGTTCAGACAGAAAAAGCATGAAATTCCCCCAGAAAAAATTACATTCAATTTAACACTTTTTTGGAATGGTTATAATTTATTATACTTAAAGGAGAAAAAAAGAAAAGAAAACTATCAGAAAACAGAAGAGAAAAAAGAACAAAAATACAGAAATTATAATAATATCAAAAACAACCAATGAAGCTTGTACAAACTTACCTTAGTAAGGATTACAGAATAAAGAAACAGTAAAACACCAAACTGTCCTTCAAATAACTGCAAGTTCTTTTTGATCATTTTTCTCATGTCATCTTCACTTGGACAACAAACCTGACTAATCAAAATAAATTAATGGCGTTTAGACCAAACACAGTGGTCAAGGGAATTACTAAACAAATAATCCATTCTTCAAAATTTCATTTATTATAAGCGTAAGATTGCAACGAAAAAATAAACTACTTCTAAGAACTTTTTTTGCACACATCTCTCTGTAAGCTTTAAAAGGTGGATGAAAACTCCAGAAATTTAGCAGCAACCACGAAAAGAAAAAAGTCAAAATGCTAGTGATCACCTGATTTATGATCATAAAAACCATTACCATCACTGAAATTTATAACCATCACCTTTCCCACAATCATCATCATGACCATCATCATCACTGCCATCACCACAATGATCATTATCATCACTACCATCACCATCATCACCTTAACTTACATTGCCATGATTATTGTCATCATCACTACCACCATCACCATGACCATAACCATTATCATTACCATCATCATCAGGACAATCATCTTCATTACCATCACCATTACTTACATCACCATGATCATCATCATCACCATGACCATCATTACCTTCACTTACATCACCATGATTATCATTATCATCATCATGATGATTATCATTACTATTATCACCATGACCATCACCTTAACTTAATTCACAATGATCACCATTACCGAGACCATCATCATTACTACCATCATCACTGTGACCATAACCCTCAGTACCATCATCAACATGACCATAATCCTCACCACCATTATCACCATGACCATAACCCTCACTACCGTCATCACCATGACCATCATCTTTATTACCATCATCACCATGACTGCCATCATCTGGTGCCATGATTTCACCATAATAACTACATCATCATCATTATCATCACCACTATTATATAATATCAACTTAATCATCACAAACCACCAAGTGCCAAAATTGTTAAAACCCACAAGAAAAGATATGGCTTGTCTAAAACTCCTACAACAATAAACAAAATTATATTTTCTAGACCAACCTATAACAGAATAAAACATTTGATAATAAAGCATCCTTTGTAGTATTTTAGGAAGTAAGAATGAAGTTGTCGTTGCCATTTGCACTGCTGACATCAATCAACATACCTGAGAGAGGAATGGAAACTCTTACTGGTAAAACTTCTTAATTCCTGCGAACATATTCTTTTGTGATATTCTGCAGTTTTGCCAGTGTCTACAAAAATATGCAGATAGTTTTCATTAATATTCATGGTTTATTTTAACTGCAAGCAAGAGATGATGCATTCTTTCCATTTAAGCTTCATTCAACCATCACATCAATTGTTTATCATCATTATAGGATGATCATTTAAAATTAGTATAGACCAGCTCGGCTACGTGTGGTCTTGACTGACCAGTATAGAAATAATAGATGTGAGAGAATATTTATTTCTGAAATAGTAGATAATGACACTGAAACAAAAAATTAATAATGGCAGACGGGAGAAGTTACTTTGTGTCTATTTCAGGAAATGATATCATGAAAAAAAATTAGACAGAATGTCATTCTTCAAAACACCAAGAATGCAACAAAGTTTGCTTTGAAAGTATTTCAAGGTCAGTAAGTTTTATTTCTACATTATTTTGTTGTTGTCAATTAAGCTGCTCATGCATGAGTTTCACAACACTCTGTACTTCAATCAACACATTTTTTTCTTACAAATCTCTCTTTTGTATTAAAAGGAAAATTCTAAACATCAGTTGCCAGCTGGTATATACTAAAACACTTATATCCTATTTCAATTTCAGGGTATAGTAGCTTAGTTAATATCTACATCGCATCTTCGCCACTCAGTAGATATCCTGCCACTATCCACCTCAACTGAAATAGGAGTGTTAAATATTTCACACAATCTTGTAGTTGCCAGCTGGGTAGAAGCTCTAAAAATCTAGAGCAGACAGCATTCATTTATTGGTAACACCGGCCTCCTATAGGTGGCAACATTTTTTTGTGAGTGTTATACCTGAACTATCAACATCAGAAGTGCATTGAGTAGCACTGTCATCACTTTCCTGATCATTCATCATCTCAGGCACTGGAGTTAAATGGTCTCTCAGGATCACTAGCACAAAGTGATCACCTTTTGCTAACCTGAGGATTTCCAAGAGAGTCGACACTAAAAACTCTTGTGCTTGATCACCTACAGAAAAGAAACATTTAAAAAAATTGAAGAACTTGTGTTCACCTTAACTCCCTTTTCTGATTTATGAGACCGATAGTCAAATTTTATTTAGTGCTAAAAACTTCAAATAAATTTTTATAAAATGAACAAATAAGTGCTCTGGTTAAAAAGAGTACCAAAAATAAAATCACTATTATAATTAAACTGATAGGGATGGACGGGGTAGCAAAGTGGCAGAGCGTCTCACCAATATGACCCAGGGTTTGATTCTCAGCTGAAAAAGGATGTAAATTGGATTTATGGCCCCTCTTCAACATCCAAAGGTTTTCTTCAGGTGGCCAGTTTCCCCTTTCATTAAATACCACTAAGTATACCAACATTTGTGCAGTTTAAGAATTAACTTTCTATTTCTGGGGAATGCCATACTAAAAAAAATTTGCAGAATGGTCAAAGTTTGACTGTAAAGCATTTAAAAAATAGATCACTCTATATAATTTTATAATAATTTAAGTTGTACACAGTCTCCTCTATCTTCAAAGCTTGAAGTTTATTTTACGTTAATTCTAAACCCCAAACCCTCCCATTTCCCAACCACTCACAAAATGGAAGGCCTAAACTATCTCTTAAGTTAGATAATGAGAAAAATGACCAAACCTGCTAACTGCCTCCAGTTTTCTAATTCGCCATCTCTTTCATCAGAGAATAACATGTTTTTGATGAGATAGGCCTGAAAATTTAATGGGACATTGTATTGAGATAGCAACAAACAAGTTTTTTATAAATGATTTATTCTCAGCCTTATAAATTATCATTATCATGCACATAATCTCAACACTAAAAATATCAAGTTTTGCACACTTTTGGCCTAAAAAGTTCCAGAACTTTTTCCCAGACCTTTCAAGACTATGTTTACAAAATCAAAGACCTTAAAATCTACAAACAAAATAAAACTGCCTTGCTTGCAGTGGTACAACCTTTGCCTTGAAACCAATGCGACTTTTCTTGGCGAACTTCAGGACTTCCAAGACCTTTTGATAATTTTCAAGGTTTTCTAACCCATCAGATAAAATGCTGTTTTAATTTCTCTAAAATTTTGTCAATGGGATATTTTAAAGTGAGTATTCATTTGCTTGTTAGTGTCGTATTTTATTCTAACAATCTTGCAAAAAGCTTCACAACTCTGACTTGTAAATTACCCTCAGCAGGAGCAAAATAAAATTACCTGGACTGCAGCTATTACGGCGCACGGGCCTCCCTGCTCTTGAACTAATGCACTTGGTTCATTTGCACTAAACACAAAACCTACAAGAACAATTGATACTCACAAACCTTATGGATAAATGGTAGAAACTTAAATATTATTTTGTCTTTATAAATAATTCAAATGCGAAACACGTTCTTTTGAAAGTTTAACTTAAGAATAAGGCTAGTTGCACTAAACAAAAGAATATTAACAATTCACATGGAAACCAAGATTCTATACATCTGATCTATCAAATGAATCTGAGCTTTTATAGTAAGTGTTTTACTGTTTAAATAAGATTATCGATCCAAGTACCTAAAGTAACAACACTAATTTCATACTACATATGATAATGGTAATCAAAAACTAACTTTTTTCCTGTCAAATTTAAATAGCTGTGGTACCTAGTGGCTGACTCAAAAACTTTAGCTACTTTAATCTCTACACACATTCATGACACAATAATTTATTCACTCAAACACTGTTTCTTTATTATTTTTTTGTTACATATTACTTATGTCTTGTAATAGAGTGTATTTTTAAAGAGTGCAAATTAATTAGCAGTTAAGGCCTCTTAGTTTAACCTAAAAGCACTCTAGCAATGATATAATCTTCTCTTGCTGACTTTTTACTTCAGCAAAGAAAAGCTTAAGCAAGTTTCTATCTCTCGTGGCTTGTACTGTTCAATTTCTGACAAAATTTCCTTCAAACACCAATTCCTCCATATTATTACTTAATTACTTTTTCTCCTATTTTCATTTGTTGCAGAGTTTTTTCATGTCTCAATAGCGTTTTGAGTTGCTGGTGAAAATCTGCTTTGGACACAGGCCATTCTTGCAGTTCCTACAGTATTTATGTTAGGGGCATCCCAAAATTAATTTGGCACTGCTTAATGTTCATTGGGCATTATTTAAGGAGCTTGCCCCTCCCCCCTCCCAGTCCTTAATGTCTACCATTGTTTAGGCTTTTTATATGTATACATATTAAAACTTGCTGGTACAATTTACTCTGTAAGCAGTATACAAACTTGAAACAATATCTATTGCAATTGCCACCTCAGGCACTGACTTTGCACTCATAGACCTAAACCGACTGTCTCAATCCAACTTGATGATAAACTAATAATTACATTAATTCAAATATAAAGCATACTGATTCAATTCTTTCAATAAATGGTAAGCATTTCCATTATTTTAATGCAATTTTTCTCACTGGACCACCCCCCCTCCCCCCTCCCCCCTCTTGATGTCCAAAGGCCATTAAGCAGTGCCAAATCACCTTTAGGACACCGCCTTATTAAGATCAAAATATGGCTGAGCTAGTTAATCCTCCAACTCTCTTGAGATAATATCATCTAGAAAAGATTCACACAAGACTGGCACTGGGGTACTGTAAACCAAAGAATACTATTTTATCTTAGTTAAGTCCTCAGCTACAGTTTTAGAAGATCAATAATTAATCATTTACAGAGCTTGTTTTTGACATCATATTTAAAACCTGCAATAACGAAACGAAACCAAAAATCGAAATCAAGTTTCTGTTCAAACCAAGCATAAACCTTGAAACAGCTTAGTTATGGTAGCTGAAGAATTGACAAAAACCTTGAATGCAGCTTTGAAATGAAATAAAAACACTTTTTAAGTCGTTGACAGACTATTTTGAGTGATACAACATGATATATTTCAGCGTGTTACTATTAAACCCCGGCCCTATATCAAAATAAAACACTTTAAATAATCCAAGGATTGTAATAGCAAGAGGGCAAAAAAAAACAAACAACAATCTACTGGGCTTCAAAAGCGGCTCTTTCATACGTAGAATCCAACGGCCATTATATTTCAAGAAAAAAGAAGCCATATTTACCTGGGTCATAATTGCCGATGAATATTGTTTAAAAACCAAACATGACAGCGTTTTATTGTTTTGTGAAACAGAAACTAAACTTAATCAAAATTATTTAAGAAGTCGAGCAAAGCTTATTTGATTCTTTACCTTGAGACCATCTTCGAAGTAAGTCCTCGTTTACAGTTTCGCCCCAAACAAGTTTCACAACCTCGCTGAAATCTGACCTATCTGCAGTTTCACAGTCCGAAACTCCCGCTTCTTCCTCGAGAGCCGCCATTTTTAATATTACCCGGCTTCCTCTTCGCACCTATGTCCTTAAGCTTGCCAGCTGGACGTTTGGTCAGCGGAGTGTTACTTCTGTTCGGTTCGGCCATATTGAAGAACAGAAGTTAGGTTTCTGTGCTTACATTTTTGGCTGTTGTTTTTTTGGAAAACAGAAAATGGCTGCTGGCGTGAAAGAAATAAATTTTGAAGATTTAGAGGCAGAGGAAGTGGAGGTTACATCTGCTGTCTTGATGGGGGCGTCGCATCATTTGGGTCAGTACTGTGATAACGACTTCAAGTCTTTCATGGGATGCCGGTACGAAACAAAAGACCCTAGGAAGTGTTTGCAGGAAGGGAAGAAAGTCACAAAATGTGCTTTAGAGTTCTTCAAGAAGTTGAAGGAGGAATGTAATGATGTGTTTACGAAGCACTGGACATGTTTGGATTACAACAATCAGGAGTTTGGTTACTGCAGGGCTACTCAAAAGAAGTTTGATGCTTGTGTGCTAGATAAACTGGGATTAGAATGCGCTCAACCTGTACATATTGCCCTAAAAGATTAGGGCAGCAATACTTTGACCTAGTAAGAAACTGGTTACCTCATAGTGACTTTGGTGCAGTATAAAAAGTTGAAATTGTTATATGAAGATACAATGTGATCCCTTGTAAAATCAAACGAGAGCCAAGACCCAGATCAATGTTTGAGAGCAGTCAAAAAGTTCTGCCTTAATGGTTTTTAAAGCTCTTGACTCATGTTTAAAGACTGGGAACACTGTTAACAGAGTGTTAGCATACTGGCTGATGGGTTCCAAATTTTGACGAATGAACCTGTTTTAATAATCAGTGATAAACATTGAATAAAATACTTGCAAAGGTTCACATATATATTTAGGGACATGTTCAATGTTTGTAAAGATGAATGAAAAGTAAACTGCAGAAGACCATTTTATCACAAATTATCTTTCACTTAATCTTAACTTGCAAATTATCATGAGGCCAGGGGAAAAATTTAGGTTCTCATCAGCACCCACATGTGTTTTGAGTCCCACACCAAGTGTTTTAGCTTTGTATGAAAACCAATTTCTGGCAGCAGTTGAAGGTTTTTTGGGAGAATACTTTATTTCAGTTTCGTACCAAAGTGACCACATCAACTTGTCTCCTTTCAAGGCCCTTGCTTCATCAGAACTATTGGTAATGCAATTTTAGATTTTGAAATTTGGTGATGAAAGATGAAAATTGATCAAAATTCCTCACCAATTTTCTGAAACTGGCCAAGAACTTAAAAAATCTACAGTCCCCCTGGTCTAATGAAGAATTTTAGAATTTCTGAAGGAAGATGGTTCGATTGACTCCCAATAAAGTTAAGATAGGGTTGCATAGGTCTGGCTGTATCCATGCCAAATAATGCAGCTTTCTAAAAAAACTATAACTCTTAACCAGTATTATTTAGTCAAGTACATCTGTTTACTCCTTGTCAACATGAAGAGATTAAATTATTTAATCTGAATCACTTTTAAATGGTCTTGGATCTCAGTGCTTTTGTGTTTACATCGTTTTTGGCTTCAGAATATTCCATTTTATTTGTTTATTTTTTTTTGCAAAATAGATCAAAATATCTTAACATCACCAGTGTTCTAAATCAAGGGTTCATTAACGTCTATTTCTTCCTTTTTTTGGACAAGACATTTGGCTGTTGTCCAAAAAAAGAAGAAAAAGACGTTAATGAACCCTTGTCTAGATAAAACAGAAAATTGGAAAAAAATGGGGGCATATGCCACCCTTCTTCCCCCCCAAAAGAGCTGTCATGCAATGTAGTCCCTATAAAGCTTATTTTTTTTAATTCCAGATCAAAAGTAGAAAATTTTGATAATAGTAATTTCCGAAAATAAAACATTTTTTCACTGTTCCTGCTACATTTTTTAGGCTTGAAGCGTGCAATGCTGACGTAGCACGCTGCATATGACGTAGCATGAGGCAATCTTTTCTATCTCAAAAGTTGGATTCTGGCTACAATAGTCACATTGTTATAACTTTAATGAATAAATTGTTCCCTTGATACTGTTTGAAATGCAAATTTTCTTGTCTTTTTTAATAGAAATAAGGTTTTCAAAAATAATTCGCACAACTCACTGCTGCCACGTCACTGGTTACCAGTCCCCGGCCTTCTCGGTCAAAACTTACATTCCAATCTTTTTTTGATAAAAAAAATGTTGGAATGTGTATTGTAGCTGAATCTTTACATCTTTTTTTTACCTTTCAAAAGTCTGCAACACAAAATGTTTTTGAACATCTAACTTTTATTAAAAAAAACTCACTTTATTTACCGTTGTTACGCTGGGAGTAGTTGCTCTTTCTCTCAAGCCAGTGGCTTAGACGGTACAGATCTCGACGTGAAAGTCGATTTTGTGTTGGGATCGGAGGAAAACCGGAGAACTCGGTGAATAACCCTCGAAGTCAGAAGAAGACAAACAAACGCCTGCGTGCGAAACCCAGGATTCAATCCCGGGTCCACAGAGGTGGGAGGCACGAGCGCTAAGCATTCGGCCATCCTGACTCCCCATCTATGCAATTCTGTACATGTTCAAACAGCGAAAATATATTTAAATACCGATGTAAACCGGGTGGGTTGTGGATTGAACTCGAATAAACAAAATTGTCAGCGGTTATATGTTTGCTAATTATAAAGAATGATTTGTTTTTGATGTTATATAAATTACAAAATGTCTCCTCCTGTGTTTAAGACGCATATCGATTTTGAAGATCATTTTCGATTGATTGCGAGCCTCTTTTTGCTTTGTACGCAGTGTTTTTACATACACTACAAATCTAGCGCCACTCCTCTTCCCTGTCCCCTAAAGTAATGCCCTACTAATATTGCTTGGTGTACAACCTGCCAACTAAACTTCCTTGGTTTCATATACAGACCACAATATGTTTTATTGTTGCATTGCTACGAATGTATCAACACCACCAAATGAATGGAAATCTAACAGACTATTAACAAAACAAATTGATAAGCCTTTTCACGAGCTGAACTAGGCATACATTATTATCATGCCGTAATCGATATCATCAGTGCACAAGGAAGCTTGTCCTCCTATGGATTCGATATTACTATATTAATTGCTCTTAATTTGTTCAGTTCTTGGTATGATCCAGTGAGGCTTCATCTAAATTACTTTCCCCTCGTTCTGTGCTGAGCTTTCTGTAACTGCATGAACTGTCCTCGATTTTCCACGGGTAAGTTAGCCAAAAGTAGAGAACTAAGCCTGTCACAAGAAAAAAAGATTTTAAAAATATAAAAAAAAGTTAAAACTGTAGCGGTTGTTGTTTTGATGAGTTTGCACAAGAAGGTAATAATTTATTATTCTTCGCCATCGGCTCCAAAATATACACTTTTTATTCTTTATATAAACCATTCTCGTCTCAGAGCCTATCACTCCGGTGGGGCCTTAGCACGAGACTGAATGAAGGCGAATGCCCCAACGGCTAAGAAAAGTGATGAGTAAAGGGGACGATAAAGCATACAATTTTAAGTACATAGTATAAGGAGGGCGAGCTCAAGGAAATTGGACTAGAGAGGGAGCAAGCCTGTCTTTTGAAACCGAAAGTCTTAATAACTAACGCAAGGAGAGGGGGCTTGCGCAAGGTATATTGGAATATGCAGAAAACATGCCTTTCTTTTTTAAAAATACCATATACACACTCAGAAAGTCGTGAGGGAGGAGGGAAGGGAAGAAAACTAAATGATTAAGCTGAGGGGGTCAAAAACATCTCTAACTGCTGCATGCTTTTAGATGACATCAAAAGAATGCTCAGCCGGCAACATCTCGATACTAGAGACCTTCATATTCAGCAGCAAACTCATACGAGCTTATCCCATTCGTCATACTGCGCGTGGCGGAAGAAATCACACCATCTCGTTGTGTTGCCAAAATCTAGTAGTCCACGCGCCGAATTTTTTTTTTTTTTTTTTTTTTTTTTGCAAATCCCGTTGTGGCAAGGAGATGGCACAATTTCTTGGCATGCGCAGTTTGACGAATGGGAAAAACTTGTACCTGTACTCACTGTTGAATCTGAAGGCCGGTCTCTACTTACCACAGGCGAGAAGAACGGTAAATCGCAAGTACGCCAAGTACGACAGATTTACCAACAAAATAACTTCGACCACTACCGCTATAAGAGGCAATGCGGGTACACATGGAACCATATATGGAAATACTGCTTGGTTCTTGGGTTGGAGACACAATGTTACCAGTGAGGTTAGAATCAAGAGAAAAAGTAATGCACAACAAGCGATAGCCCATAACTCCGCTTGTAGCACGTACTCCCAACAGCGACTCAAAAAAGCGCAGAGTACAGTCAGACAAAATATTATACTAGATAAAGAGACACTTGCAAGTAAACTGGTTGTTTCATTTGGTTCCTGAAAAGGTTTATGGTTTGCTTTTCCCCCCTTGTCGTCACGGCCTACGTTTTCAAATAGCTGTTGAAGGCTTTCATATGATTGGTTAGTGCTAACAGTACTGCGGAAGTGATCTGCTGCAAACTCGTGCGCAAAAGTATAAACGTCTGGTTGATATCGAGTCAATATTACACCCGCCGCCAGGAATATGTAAGATACAACAAAACCGATCGATATTAACTCCAACAACTCCTGTAAGTTGAACATTAGTGTTATAATTGTAATAAGTATACCACAAGTAATAGCCGCACGTGTAGGAACCCTGTGTGACCGGCTGATCTCCCCTAGACATTCAGGAAGAAGGCCATCGTTTGCCATGGCGTAAACAACCCGAGTTGCGACAAAGCAACTGGCCATTAGGCTACTCAACGTCGCGCATAAAGCACCGATCGACACAACAAACTTTGCAGCGGGAAATGCGTACATTCCGTACGCGTTTGCAAGTGGAGCGTGTTCACTGAGAGACGCGTATGGTGCCATTAGCGTCAGAAGAGTGGCAATCGTAATATAGATAGCAATGCTGACTGCCAAAGATAGATATATAGACATTTTTGTGTAGCTACGCTTCGCGGATTCCTCTGCCGCCATCGCCACGGTGTCTACGCCAGTAAATGCAAAGAAACACTGCGCCGAGGCTGCCAAACAACCAACAACTCCGTACGGGGCAAATTTTTCTGGCGTTGACCAATTATTTGGGTTCATAAAGCAAATTCCCACAGCAATCATAAATATAATAACAGTCAGTTTAATGCACGTAACGGTGTTCACGAAGGCTGCCGAATGCCGCACTCCCATGACGATAAAAATGACGACTATTATCAAAACTGAAATTGCCAAAAAATCAGGAGATTTTGTTAGACCGGGGATATTCCCCCACGACAAGTGATTTGAGAAAGCCTGGTAAATTTTCCCACCAGCAAATACATCGATATATTGACTGCAGGAACGGGCGAGCGCTGAGGATACAATAATGTTGTCGGTTACATAATTCCAGCCGACAGTAAAAGCCCAAATCTCTCCCAATGCAACGTGAGTATAAACATAACTGGCGCCAACCTTTGGGATGCGAGAAGCAAATTCAGCAAAGCAAAGAGCGGTTATCAAGGTTGGGATGGCCGCAATGAGAAGCGACACTACCACTGCCGGTCCCGCCAAATTTCGAGCAAGGAGACCAATTGCAACGAAGAGACCGCCGCCAACAATGGAACCAATTCCAAGCATTGTCAAATCGAAAACGCTTAGACATTGATTTAGTTTGGAGTCACCTGAGGTAGTGAAGACTTTCTTCTTAAAAAATCTGTACGGCATTTGTACTCTTTAGCGCCGAAGACACGAAAAAGCTGCAGTTAGTATTGACGAGTTAAAGCACTGATGATGAAAAATAACTCCGAGGGCAATAATGCATACTTTAGAGAACAAAGTCATACCTTATTCATAAACTGATTCAATTTAGTATTCAAAATTACAAGATACCCTTCGGCTTACATGGAATGAAAAACACCTTAATACTAAATTTTGTTATTCAATCCAAATTATTGCTTCTATTCTTGTCTCTACATTCACTTAAAAAACTGTAAGATTGTTTGTGTATTGGTACTGCTCTACAAGTTTCAAGTCGCTTGTTTCGTGTGCGCATGAAATAGTTCGTTTCTTTGAAACCACCGATACTGTTTCTATGGGCAATGGAATGCTACAAGGCGGATCGCTAAAACTATTACAATAGCAATCGAACTCAAGATTTTTTTTAAAACTAGGGAATGTTTTCGCAAATGTGCATGGGAAAACAATCATACCCCGCGCGGAATAGTGAAAACGGCCGGCTTATTACTTTAAAGTTGAGCCGTATAGATTTTAATATTCTAGAGCTTTCGTCTCATTCAAATTAGCCCTACCAGCCTTGTTCTTGAGACAAACTTTCAAAATAATGTTATATGAAACGAGGCTAGTGCGGTTTGTCCGAATACAGACAAAAGAATTACAAAACCGCCGCCATTTATGAATAAAGTCTATACAAAAAAAATACAAGTTAGTTAGTTAAAACGAAACTTCGAACAACACAAGGCAATAATTCTTAACTAATATGCAAGTATAGGTAAAAATTGGTAAAGGTGAATTCGAAATTGTGGTGTGGAATACGTTGGCAAAACAACAAAGTACAAGAACATGAAGATAAATCAAAACAATCAGGGCCTGCCAGGCAATGAATAACTTAACTGTTCTATCGTACTCGTAAACAAAAGGTCTATTTCAGACAGTCAACATTCTCAAATTAATTGGATTGCCTACTCTGGTCCCAAATGTTTTCTCAAACTACTCTTGTTAACTTTTTTAGCAAAATATGGAAGTTAAACAAGAAACCTCACTATAAAAGAGCCTGTACCAGGGAGAAATTAACTAATCACTTTCGAATCACAAATTTCTGTTTATGTCTGTTTTAAACAGAACGAGAAGGATATTAATATTATGAAACATAATAACATATACAAGAAATTATTTCAAATTTTTAGTTTTAGTTGTTCAAACAGATATTTTGTTTTAGTTGTTGAACAAATTTCTTTGTTTTTATCGATCTTAGACAAGGCGAACCCACCTTTTGACTCGAAATGTGAATACTGAAAAGTGCAAGCTATGGGAGGACCTAACCCCCCCCTACAGGGGAGTTTCTTTATCACCACACAAGTAACAAAAAAAGGGAAACAGTATTTAGCCTAAGTAAAATCAGATAAAATTGCCAAAAAGATAGAATACAGAGTTTGAAGAAAGATATAACAACTAAGATTCAATCAACTTGCTTACATAGTGAATTTAATCCAGTAAAAACATTTACAAAAGAAATTTTCAAAGATCAACACCCATCAAACATCACAGCAGTTTCTTGTCATCTTCAAGAACTTGTTCTGCAAGCTGTAGTCTTCATCAATCCACATTCAAACTTTCATCAACACCCATGCACAATAATCATCACTCTCTCAATGGTACTTGCGTAGTTGGCTGTGAGCTGTTAAAAGAAAGAACTGTTAATTTTGGGTGTAATAAAAGCTCACTAAATCTTGGTAATATATAACATTGAATTATTTCAAGAGCACTATTGGATAGCCAATGAGACACTAAGTGCCAAGTTAGCTATAAAAAGTCTCACATCTATATTGAAGGAGGCAGTGTGACCTAGTTGTTGTCCCGGGTTCAAACCTCACTCTGATCACTGACAGGATTTGGCTTTGGTGATCCCAGAGTCAAATCCACCACGCTTGTAAATAGTCAACTGGTCTGCCTTCAACCAGTTGAGATTCTTAAATGTAGTTGTAGTTGTTCGGAATTTTAACAAGACACTGAAAAGCCCCTTGGGGGAGTTGTCATTACGTAATTATTATCATTATTATACCCATCAAGGGGAATAGAGTTATAACTGTTTTACCCAGTGTTCTAGCTAGCTATAAAAGTGCAATGGGGTGATTCACTCTAAATATTATTAATATTCATGAGTTCATCAGTATCAACAAGATTGACTTCTGTAACCAATCTGTTATTGCTGATTGGGTAGTTTCAAATCAAGCATTATGACAAAAGCCAAAGATGCTGCTTACTGATTAATAATTTTGCTCAGAACTACATTGTTTTGTGTGATCTTTTAAAGTTCCACATGAAAAGTAGAACCCTTTAATAATAGTAATTTTCTAAAATAAAACCTTTTCTTGCCGTTTCTGTTACATTCTTTAGACTTGAAGCATGCAGTGATGACATAGCAGGAGGCATGTGACATAGCACGAGGCAAGAAGCAGAGACAATCTTTTTTATCTCAGAAAATTCAATTCTGGCAACAATAGTCACATTTTTATAGCTTTAATCAATGCATTATTCCCTTAAAATTGTTTGAAATAAAAATTTTATGACATTTTTTAAACAAAAACCACATAACTCACTGCTGCTACGTCACAGGTTACCAGTCCCAGGCCTGCTCAGTCAAAATTTTTATTCCAATCTTTTTTTATTAAAAAGCGTACCTAGATTGGGAAATTTTCTTTGGTTATTCGACTTTTGAGTTTACAGATGATAACAGTTTTAATCTAACTAGTCCGGTACAGTAATGAGTAAGAGCGTATATTCCTGTTTCAAACGATTTCTAAGACCTTGTAAGCTTGCATTTCATAAAATCTGCTCAATTTGACCCCACCCAGCACTCGCCCCAGCCTCTCCTCGACCTATAAACAAAAATGGTGCTGAACGATTGCGATAGCATGATGCAACACTATTAAAATGCTGCCAAGTGAAGTTGAAAACTTCACAAAATTGAATGCGAAACTTGTCTTAAAAGTGAGGAAATTGTGGATAGATAGAGGAGTACTTTTTCCATTGAATTGGCAGCTTAATAACATGGAAATTTAATGCTTTTTATATGGAATTGCAAGGAGAGCTTTTAAAGCATTTTTAAATCACTTCAAATTTGTAAGTTCTCAAACTCCTTCGCAAATTTTCTTTTGTTTTTGAGTGCGGGTTATCTACCAGTGCAGGTAATCTGCTTATTTATTTTTCTTTTTGTGGCCAAAATGAGTGGTGCGGTTAATCTGCCGTGCGGGTAATCAGACTTTAAAATGCTCAAGAACTTTGTAAAACATCAAATCTATTGTTTTTTGCCTATTATAGGAAAATTTTGTGATGTTCTGAGGCCCTGAAAATGACAGGGTGCTAAGTAAAATGACACTCACAATGTGCTACACTCTTTTATTTTGTCCTAGCTAGAACATTGTTTATCAAACTGAATGAGCTTTTCGAAACCTTTGACATTAAACTGAAACTTGTACAATTTGTTTGCCTCACACATAAAGTTTCCAGTTTAGCAACACTCTCTATATAAGGTCAATTTGTATGAGCTGAAAACTGAGACAGAGTGAGCTAATCAGTCTACCATCTTTATTGAAAAGCTGCATTAATGCGAGGGCTAACATAATGAAGCTATACACAGGTAATGTCCTTCAGATCTTTTTTTGCTGAAAGTGACAAGTGGTTGCATGAATGACATGCAACTTAATTTGAATGTTTGTCTTTTGACTCCACATTAATTTAATATACACCATTTTAAATGCAAATTTTTACTTGTTTCAGTCCTTTATGGAAGCGTTGCTCAGCCATAAATTGTCTCATTGATTAACAAATTTGAGGCTTTTTTGCCCCTAAATGAACTAGAATGAGTAAAAATTTGCAATTAGAAAATTAATGTATTTGAACAAAAAATAATCTTTACAGTTGCTTAAGGTCTGGGCACAAAAGTGCCACAATGCATGTGTGAGTTCATTAATATTGTTGGAAATAGACAAAAGAAGTTGACTGGGATGGCTAAATGAAATTGTTGATTATTATAGAGTAAACAATTTAAGTATTGGTCCTTGTAAGAACTAGTGAACCTCCCATTGTTTTGCGGCATTTCGCTTTTCCCACGCAAGAATGTTTAAATTTTCATACTGAGAATGCATCGACCAGTATACAACATAGTTTTTAAGTAAAAAGCAGTGAGACTCTATTTTAGACCAATGTTTCTTTTGTGCTATAATAATGAAGCCAATCACAGAACTCCAAAACAAAAGCAAAGAAAACCTTTTAATTTTCAATGTTCCCCACGTAGAATTTTTCTTAAATTTAGAAACATAAATGTTTTAACTAGAAAGGAATGAGTGAGTGAGCTGGGAAGTACTACATCAGCTTAATTATAAAGATATCATCCATTTTTGAAGTTTAGCCAATGAGATCAACAGTTTAATAATATCACAATTAACACCTTTCTGCACTCCATTGCCGTTAACCTCCCTACTTCTCACTCGGATGAGTATTTATATCGTGGAGATCAAAAGTTTCCATGACCGGTTTCTCTACCCATCCTCTAATATCCCTCTCCCCATATTCCGCAGATGACTCAAATGACTTAAAATAAACTAACCTTTAAGATGGCTGTACTCAAGAGCATAGTTAAGACCAATTGCTAGGAACACACAGTGCCAAAACGGGGTCATTCTTGGGTTCTTGCATGTAACATACTTCGCTCTGTAACCGTTCCACAGTCGGCTCATTCCATCCCAAGCACCATCCAGACTTGACAACCTTGCAAAAAACTGGCCCAAGTTGCGAAGTTTTGTGTCTGCAAGCGTAGGCATTTCTTTGCCTTTCTGTTATTCCAGAAAAAGCTAGTTTACAGACAAAAACCTTTTCAAAGCTCTCTCACCCGGCAAAGAGCAGAAATGGCTGTAGTAACTGCATTATGGGATACTTGTCGATCCCATGATGCAGTGTTTATTTTGTTGACCGCTGACATATAGCAACCGTGGGCATTGCTAAGCGAAACCAACATGGCGGCAAAATGGCGGCTGAATGGAATTGAACTGTGTTGACAGTTTATAAAAAGTTCTTAGAAATTTGTTCTATTGAAGCAACTGATTTCTATTGTGTTGAAGCTTTTTCCCCATGCTTTGAGGGATTGATAATAATATCTGTTTAAAAATGGAGCATATACATTGATTTGGAACTCGCGGATTCCATATTGATTGTGTCATGGTGTGGTTCTTTTGGCTAGCCTTCTCTGCAACCGTCTTATTTTTCACTTGGTTGCGAACAAACAAGAGTACATCCACAAAAAGGATATGCATTCTTGTCCTAGGTGATATTGGCAGAAGTCCTCGCATGCAGTATCATGCTCTGTCTTGTGCAAAAAATGGGTTTGAAGTTGATTTTATCGGTTTTGGAGGTGAGATCAAGTAGTTTCCAAGAATAGATATTTAATAAGGGAAACGAAATTTTTCATTATTCTAGTTAGGTGATTATTATTAGAACAAGCAAATAGTTAAATATTTAACAATTTATTCCAAGAGCACGCGATGGATATGAGATAATAAATAGCCAATGGGTGCAAAGTGACAAGTTGGCTATAAATCATCTCATATTCAACGAGCGCGAATGGAGTATTTGTTTTATTGAATTTCTTTCAAGAGTGTTCGAAGCCCATTGATACATGCTAAAAGTTATTCAGAACCATTTTTAGCTTTGTGGCACTACACAGTTATTTCCCATCTGTTGTGGTCAATTTGGTATTTTGAGCCGATAGCCAAGATTGAGTAAACCAATCAGAATGCTAGAATCACGATGTTCGAGTTTGAAAATTGAATAAATTAAGTTGTATACTATTGGAAATCCTCACTAATGCCAAGTGGCCTACATGTTTTTTTTATAAGAACAACTTTGTAAGAACAACAAGGCTCAGATTAGTGAAAATTTAAGAACAAGCTGGAGCTTAGGCTCGATGGCTAATTGTTTTTTAAAGCTTGCTGAACTTTGATCTTCAACTGAATAATACAGAATGAATAAGAAATGCTTTGCAGTTTATAATGACAAGAAATCGTCTTGGGAAAATTGCTCAGCGAATTCATTTTCTAATACATGTATTGCAACACCTGTTTGGCTTAGTTTTTCTTCAATTTAAAAATACATAAGATAAGAACAATTTAAGAATAATTTGAGGCTCAAATTGCCAAAAAATTAAGAACAATGAGGCTCAGCCAAATTTACTGGTTCTTATTTTTAAAAAAAGTGTGTATTAGGTGAGGCCTGCTTTTTTTTCTGGGTGGTTTCTTTAGTATTTAACAGTGGAGAGTCTTTGACTCCCCCTGGACAGGACATTGAATTATTGCAGGTTAGTTCCAAGCTGAAGCCATTACTCATTTATACAGCTGAGTTGACAGGAACAAGTTGGGTTCTTTTTAGCCCCCTCCCCCTTCCTCCCCTTCTTCCTCCCCCCTAACCAAATATCAAAGTCAATAGGCCTTTAGTTTATCATCCTTGTCTAAGTAAGCTCCCTCCCCAATCTACCATAAAACTGACTTAGTTAAACCAAGTCTTTGTCTTTCACAGGCTCACAACCAATAACAGAATTGCAAGATAATGAAAATGTCCATATTCACACATTGTCAGAATTACCAAAGAAACTGCAAAGTAAGACTTTACACTTTTAAGTGTAATTCAAAGATATCTTATAATGTAACAATTGTAATATTATTTTTTTTGTTTTTAAATGATAAAAAAGTAGCTGCTTTGAAGACTATGTTACTCTAGTTGCAGTTACAGAATTAATTGAATTGAATTGATTCGAATGAAGGGTACATTATTTAAGTAATTTGTTCTAGTACAAGATAAGAAATAAAATCACAAAATATCAAAATCTTAACAATTCTTCCATGAACATGTCTTGGGTATGAGGTGGCAAGATTCAGCTTGTATGCAACTTGTAAAAGATGTTTTATTTTAAAACTACAAGCCAATGGATATACAAATCAAATTGCCATTTGAATAATTACTTTTTAGGGAAAATCAGTTAACTTCTAAAAAAAGTTATTAGCAATCAAGTTATCAATCATAAACAGCCAACTGATCAATTCTACCATGCATGTGTTAAGAACTTTCAGATCTCACAATTTTGGTGGTGAAACAGGTGATATAACTAGCAACATTTTCACCAAATGAATAGTTTACAGTGAATCGGGGTAGAGACCTTACGTAACAAGGATGGCCCAATGTTAATGATGTCTCTTTTTGATCAAATATATGGCTAGTAAGTCTGAGAAAAGTTTCTTCAGGTATTTCTCAAGATTGTAAATGCACAAACTCTGAATTGGAGTTATTCCTGTCTTTTTGAAGACAATGGTTTGCAGGTGACCAGCACGGTTCGTTCCAATATGCAGCTATAGTTTTCACCTTTTTACTCTGCTGCTGTTGTTGCCGGTTGTTTAACCATAATGTGGCTGTACCGATTTTGAACACAAACCATTGCCAAAGCTTACCACTGGATGTGAACTTATATTTGTTCTGCAGATTTGCCGCGAATGCTATACTATATACTCAAGACAAACATGCAGTTTGTACAACTATTATTAAAGTTACTTGTGAGTGCCTCCAAGTGCTCTCACATTTTACTTCAGGTGGGTTTCAAGGCAAAAACATATCTATGGATAAAAACAAATATTCAGTGAGCATTTTTTGTCTTATTTACATACACTGTAACTATATACTCGGGTAATTTTGTCCATGATTTAAAAATACCGAGAGTGCATTTGCAATAACGAGGAAATGAAGTGACTTAGTGGTAATAATCTGAAACCAAGATTGACTTAAAGTGCATATAAGTTGAAAAATGTTATTACTTCAGTGAATAGACCTTGCTAAATGAACAATAGCAGTGAAGAAACTTTGTTGAAATCTTTTATGTATCTTGAGATATTAACTCTTAAAGTTTTCAACTGATGGCGCCATGAGTGGTTGTGACAAATTTGCATTTTTTTAAAATGTGCTGCCAATCCATAACCTTTGGATGTATTTAAGGCAAAATTGGGCCGATATCTAGAAGTAGATAGGCAATCAGTCAAAGTTTGGGTTATGGATTGGCAGCAGGTCTTTAAAAAAAACAAATTTGTCAGAACTACTCATGATGTCATTAGTTGAAGACTTAATCTCAAGAACCATAAAAGATTTTGACAAAATGTTTTCAATGCTATTCCTCATTTAACAAGCCGTCTATCTACTGAAACAATTATTTTTTCACTTCATATGCACTTTGAAGTTATATTAATTTTCCAGTTCCCCTTTAATTTTTAGTGGTAATCTGGCCTGCCATTCGGCTAGTTTTAAACTTTTCCTGCTAAACTTTTACAAAACAAGTCATAAAATCTCGACAAAATTACAGACTTCAGAATTTGTTGAAGCAATGGCCATTTTCATAATCTACTTATAAGTACAAAGAAAATGAATGGTCACTTTGTGGGTTTTCAAAGTAATGGTTTTGAAATTAGAACATTTTTCATTTATCTGAAACCATTTTTAGCAGATAAGGGTTAATAACATCATGGGTTCAACTCCTGCTGTTGCCATTGTTATTTAAGTCATGATGATGTCATGAGTGGTTTTGACAAATTTGCTTTTTTTTAAATCTGCTGGCAATTTGTTTGAAACCACTTGTGATGTCATCAGTGGAAATCATTAATTATTAATATCTCAAGAACCACAAAAGATTTTTCACCACTATTCCTCATTTAGCAAGGTCTATTCACTGAAGTAATAAAAATTTTCACCTCGAATGCTTTACAATAAAACTGTCCATAGTAGTTGACCCAATTTTTTTTAAACAAATTAATATGGAACATGCATACATGAAAATCAGTTGATAACTGCAGCCTTACTAAATATAAGAAAACAATATTATTTACTATTTATGTATTGTGTTTAGTCAGAGTGTTTTCATTTGTTTTGTTTTGAAGAATCCTCCTGCAATCCCATCCCTTGGAGCAGCATGGGTGGTGTGCCTTCTCTCTGGTAGTAAACTTGTAATTGATTGGCACAATTACGGCTTTACAATTTTATCGTTAACTCTACGAAATGCAAAGCATCCTGTCGTCAAGTTAGCAAAATGGTAAAATTACATACTATGTGTTTCTGAAGGGAACTGCCAGCAATTTATTAATGATTTGTCCTTGCTTGAATTTGTTATTATATTTTTATCATTATAATTATGACAGCCCTTGGAAGGGAGGAGAGCTATGGAGACTTGAACTATAAAAGAAAGTGGATTAAAGTAGAGGTCTACACTTTAAGATCTGAACTTTTTGTCTCACAAACCATCTCAAATGTAGTCAAGCAGGAAAATATGAGGTGTTGCAAATAAATATTTTTATAGTAAACCCATTAATTTTGTAAATTTAAAGTTTAACAATATTAATGTTTGTTTCAAGCAAATCATTCTTTCCTATAGGCAGTTTGACATCTAAACTTCGAATGCTATAATATTTTTAAGGACTTGGATGAGATCATATAACAACAAAAAATATATAATTGCTTATTGAGTTAGTAAAACAACAAGATTTAAATTGAATCCACGTCTTTGGCATCCTCCCAATGCCATTTTCAAAAATGAAATGTTTAGTTAAGTATGCGAGTAAACAATAGATCAAAAGTTAAAATAACAGTTATTTAAAGAAATGCTCTTTATTAGGCAACAGAAGCCTGAACTAAATGCGTAGAATGACTCTGTTTCTGCAAAAGTTTTTACTCAAAGCATTTTTTGTCTGGACTGTTTTGATATATTTAAGCTAGTGCTTTAATCAGTTTAACTTGTATGCTCGTGTAGTGAATCTTTTCTCTATCAACTATTTATCTATTGTTTATTCACATGCTTAACTTGTCACCATTGTAAATATTTCATTTTTGATAAATTGCATCAAGAGGATGATGAAATGTCAGCTCAATTTGTTTTACTGTACTTATGCTCTTGCGCTAGCAAAACCTTATTAATTATAATTATCAAGTTTAACAGTTTGTCAAAATTGTGGTGTGGTCATGCACACATGTAGCTATGTTAGGTTCATATATCATTGCATTGTCAAAGTACTTAGAGTTAGGTGCTAATAATTTATGTACGACTATCCAGGTATGAGCAGTTTTTTGGTAGACGATCAAATATTAACCTGTGTGTGACACAAGCCATGAAGAACAATTTGAAACAGGAGTGGGGAATAAGGTTTGTTGTTGTCATTTTGTAAAACTAAATCCTTTCCTGAGCCTACTGGCCCACAAGGCCAGCACTTATGCTCAGTGCTACTTAAGTGATTAGAGTCTTTGTCTCCAGCACTGATCTATTATAGGTTAGCCCCCAGTGAAAGTTGCTACTCATTTATACAGCTGAGTTGACAGGAAAAAAGTCAGGTGAATTAAAGTCTTTCTCAAGGACGCAACACAGTGGTCTGATTACTGGGCTCAAACTCATGAACTTCTAGGGTTACAAGTCTAACACACTTCTAACTGCTTGGCCACTGCACCACTACACAATATTACTACCCTAAAAATATCTGCTTTTAGGGTTTGTTTGGCTAAGTTTCTATTACAAAATTTAGTATGTATCTTTTAGTTTTCCTTGAAACCCTCATTATTTCTTCCCACTCTAATCTAATTTGTGTTTTTCTGTAGGGCAACAACACTTTATGATCGCCCTCCTTCAAGGTTTCGTAGAATGGATATTACAGCGCGGCACAAAGTAAGGGTTATTGGTTGTGATCGCATATGTATATTGGACATATTACACCCAGCCATCTTTCCCTTTATATTGTTGGTAAAATACATATGGTAACTGACAATGTTTTTATTCCTACCACTTAGTCACTGAAATTTATCGTGAGAATTAGAAGTTTTGTACTTATTAATAAGTAGGATGTATGTGTTGCTTAGAAATAACTCGAAGCTATTAGTTTAGCTGGGAAACAGAAAGTATAGCAGTACTAAATTTATAATATAGTGTTATGGATGCTTCTGATTTTATTTCCTCAGACAAAAGCTATATTGAAACCCTTAATTTTGTAGAAAGCTTCAAATGTTAATAATAATTTTTTAGTGTTTGTACTGGTTTGGAAAAAAAAGATGCTCTGTGAAGTTAGATACTCTGACATCATTCAGAGAAATTTTGATTAGAATGAATTCTCAATTTGTTGTCACTGTCAGTTTGGTATTTCGAGGAGTGACTGGTTTTTGAAAATCTTATCGAGGTGTAGGTACAGCAATTTTATTTTCTGATAACTTTTTATTCTTAACAATGGAGCCCTCTTGTTCTTACAGTTATTTTTGAAGTTAGCTGCTGAAAACAGTGCCTTTGCAAACTCGGAAAGGTAAGACACAGAAATAAGTAGATGAGATATGTTTTTGCAATAATAGAAATAATTATTTTGTACAATGACAGAGGGGAAAAAAGTTTCATTCAAAGGTTTGATATATAGGTACAATAACAGTAGCCTTCAAGGATTGGTTTTCTTTCATTTTTACAAAGTTAACAATATTCTTCCTATAGTAAGAAACACTGAAAGACACCCACTTTCATTTAGATGTGTACATATTTTGCTCACTTCTATCTGATTCTTTAGTCCTCCAGGGTTCAAGAGCATAGAGATCAGAAATATGACAGCCTTCACTGTACAAACTGCAGATGGAAAAATTGAGTTGAGGACAGACCGACCTGCACTGCTTGTAAGCAGCACCAGCTGGACTGGTAAGTGTGGAGATTTCACAGATTAAGCCATATCAAAACATATCTAGTTTAATTATTTAGAAAATGTAAATTTTCAAAATAATTTTCACACTGTTACCTTACATCGTTTTTGCACTATACTCTTCAAATATTTGCACCACCTAGTTCAAACTTGAAACTGGATCAGCTCCACTCTTTTTGCTTAAAGCTGAAGTTCAGCAAAAATAAAATTCCTGTAATATTAATTTTGTTAATTGCCTCACTAATGGTATTTGTGAAAAAAACGTTTACTTATGCTAGTAATGAACTGGGGTTTTTTTATTACAGCTGATGAAGATTTCTCAGTCTTGCTCAGAGCACTTGGAGGTGAGAAGGAGAACATTTTATTGAAGTTGTTGAACTGAACTTTTTGTTACTAGTTGTTCTTCACTTCACTTTGATGATGAATTTTGTGTTGGTTATAAGAATGCAAGCATTACTGATTGCCACTGTCAATAATGTTAACTTACCTCAGGACTACTGTCACCTGAATACAGAATAGAATGTTGTCACTGAGTTCAAACGCTTTCCTTGTTATCTATAGTCATTATAGAAGACACAAAAGAGCAACAAAATCTGTCAGTAGGGAATTTAAAATACAATTCACAACATCAACAACAATGGCAGAAAGCTACATATGGTGAATATTGGAAAAGGTCACCTGCATGCTGTTGTCTTGAAAATTACAACATTTTTATGCAATTCACAACATCAACAACAATGGCAGAAAGCTACATATGGTGAATATTGGAAAAGGTCACCTGCATGCTGTTGTC
>JAOBRD020351456.1:0-20573 GCA_027575215.2 Hydrozoanthus sils | reverse complement strand
CCCTGGTAGCGACGGTATACCATCCGACCTCTTCCAAGGCCCTGGTAGCGACGGTATACCATCCGACCTCTTCCAAGGCCCTGGTAGCGACGGTATACCATCCGACCTCTTCCAAGGCCCTGGTAGCGACGGTATACCATCTGACCTCTTCCTAGCAGCGCAAGACCACACGTTTGCAGCTACTGCACGAGCTGCTCTGTCAGTACCACAGGACATGCGTAACGAAATAATCATCACTCTATAAGAAATAAGACGACATGAGCGACTGCAATAACTACAGGAGCATTTTTCTCCTGAGCGTTGCTGGCAAGATTTTCGTCCGGGTGATGCTACTCCGCGTGCAGGAAGTGGCTGGACTGTCAATTTTGAGTGGTTTCCCCGTTCACAGGTCCACGTTTGACAATGATTTTTCCCTTCGCCAACTAAAGGAGAAATGCCATGAGCAGCAGAGACCCCTCTCTAAATTGCTTTTATAGACCTCACAAAAGTCTTCGAATGACTTTTCGAGATTTTGTCCAAGATTGGGTGTGGCTCCAAGCTCCTAAGTCTGATTAGGTCCATCCACGAAAACATGCGGGAACAGTCTAGTTTAACGGCAGTTGCTCACAATGCTTTGGCACATGTAGCGGAGTAAAGCAAGGCTGCGTACTCGTCCCGGCAATCTTTGGAATCTTTTTCGCTCTTCCCCTGCGCTATGCCTTTAGCAGTGCAACGAAGGCACCTACCTCTGCACCAGGTCTGATGGGCGACTTTTCAACCTGACCTGGCTTAGAGCCAAAACCAAATGCTGTTTGCGGACGACGCAGCCATTACAGTTCACTCTCAGTAGCAGCTCCAGACTTGGCCGAGGCCAGCAAGCTTTTCGATCTTACCATTAGCCTTAAGAAAACATGGGCCAGGACATTGCTGCCCCTCCGGAAATCTCTATCGATGATTACGACCTGGAAGCTGTCCATCAGTTCATCTATCTTTGGTCAACTATCACAAATAATCTGCCCTTAGACGTGGAGCTTAACAAACGTATTGGGAAGTCCGCAACAACCCTTGCCTGCCTCTCCGAACGCGTCTGGGAGAAGCTACTAGCTCTCTGCGAAGACAAAGGTGGCAGTGTACAACTCCTGTGTACTCAATTCACTGCTGTATGGCAGCGAAACTTGGACCACTTACGCCAGACAGGATAGGAAACTCAACACCATTAAATTGTGCTGCCTTCGGCGAATCCTCCATATTTCGTGGCAAGACGAGGTTCCCAACACAGAGGTTCTCTCACCCGTGCCGGCTTACCCAGCGTGCACATCATTCTCAGGCAATGCCGTCTGCGCTTGCTGGGTCACGTGCGCCGTATGGAGGATGGCTCTATTCCGAAAGACATTCTCTACGGTGAACTAACAATTTATCAAAGGGATAAAGGCCGCCCACAGCTTTGGTACAAAGACGTTTGTAAGCGAGGCATCAACGCTGATACCTGGAAAGCCCTGGCTTCTGATCGCTTCAAGTGGAGAAGAACCCTTCGGTTAAAATTGAAGACTGGAGAAGACAACCTCCGCAGTGCGGATATTGCCAAGAGAATGCGCAGAAAAGAGTGCATCGTTTCCCCAAATATTGACACTGCCTTCAAGTGCGACGTTTGTAATAATGACTGCCTTTCAAGAAAGCCGACAACCCCGCAAGGTCAATACAGACCGACGGAGCTTACTATTGACTGGATTTAAGAGCACTTAGCAATTATTTGCGTTGTTACAATTCAAGTTGGGTGAACTATTGCTAAATCATGTACATAAGTGAATATCACTTGTTTCGGCTATCGGCTTTCAACTATCTTCTATTTTCACATGTTTGCTTTTTCAACATTGTTTAGCCTTAGGGCACCCTAGATCATTATAATAACGCAGAGGATGTTTATTAATTACAATTATACCCCGGTAATTTTAACTCGAACAAATTCCAGCTAAATCGAACAAAATCCAATTTCCTTAGGATTTGATCTTGGATACAAATAACTGAGTTAATTTGAACCACCGCTAATTCGAACTGTTTTACGTCTCCCGGAGTTCGAAATAACGGGGTTATACTGTATAACCTACATGTGTGTTTCTATTTCACAGGCCGATAGATACGTAGCCGCTGGTGTGTCTGTTGAATACCCCGAGTGTCCTCGGCAGAGTAACTTAATTCGTGCAAAGGTAAGTAGGATACGTAAGGCTGCCACTTTGGCCGTCTTTAATGCTTGCACTTCAACTCATCTCCCTCCCCCCCCGACGTTCTCTGTTGTTTTCATTACTGAGTTGGAATTATATGTGTAACTGACATTTTTGAACTCGAGAAGGCCAAGTCAGTGGTAAACAAAACTAAGCAAGAGTACGTTCTACAAGTATTCTTCGTTTGTTGAACGTGTTTATCAAAATTTGACAAGAGTTGAAATCTTGGCTTTATTCATGTTATAAGATTTACGTTTGTGACAGCTAACGAAAAGATTTATGTGTACTGGGGGTATAGGGGCCCCATAGGGGCTGGAACGCGCGGTTCCTAGAAATAAGGGACCTTAAGCAATGAGGAAAACAACTCCGATAGTGACGATAGTGAATATAAAAAATGCACCGTGATGGCCACCTGCACGCCTTCGTCTTGAAAATTACAACACAAAAAGCTCGTTTTGATTATAACCTGCTGATGATCAATATTATCATACCCTACGAGAGACGACACAGAAACTACTCTGATGATTGTTGTTGTTGTTGCCTTTATCATTACTATAACTAATGTTATTATTATTAGTATTATTATTGTTGTTTTTGCTGTTGATATTAATATTGATATTGTCGGCGGCGCAGTGACCGAGCGGTTAGCGTCTTCGACTCGTAATCCAGGGTCGCGAGTTCGCGAGCCCCGGTCAGAACACTGTGTTGTGTCCTTGAACAAGACACTTTACCTGACTTTGTTCCAGTCGACTCAGCTGTATAAATGAATACCAATTCTGCTGGGGGCTAACCTGCGATAGATTAGTGTCCTGTCCAGGGTGAGTCAAAGACTCTCATCCGCTTAACACTACAGAAACCGGAGATGAGCGACTTAGGCTCGAGTAAGGGTTTAACTTTAGCTGATGTTATTGTTTTTATTATTGTTATGGTTGATGTTTTTGCTGTTGATGTTGATAAAAGCCAGTTTAATACGCTGTTCTTATTATCAATCGTCTTTGAACATCCGGTTTCCGTTGTTGTTAGGTTCTCGCTAGTGGCTGGGTTATTGAGCCCGTGCTCCAAAACGGCCAGCTGCATTCCATGGTTACGTACTTAACACAGGTGAGTTAACACTGCTGTAACAGCAAAGCCTAAGCCGTGCAAGAGACTATAGAAACCTTAAGCAACAGACGTCCTTGTTGCTATGGAGCGAAACCGGAAATCAAATATTAGCAGCTGACGCGTACTTGCACACGTCATTCGGTCGTTGTGATCCTCGCCGAGGTGAAAAGCGTCTTGGCTGCTTCCATGACAATCACCACCGGACCGCATGACGTGTGCAAGTACGCGTCAACTACTGATATTTGATTTCCGGTTTGCCTCCGTGGAAACACGGACGTCTCGTGCTTAAGATCTCTTATGATAAAACACAACGTGCATTTCAAATGCTCAGAATGTTTTATCACAGTCTAATACACGGCTAAGGCCTCTTCTTTTGTTTTATAATATAGATTCTACACGCCGCGAGTAGAAACAACAGAGCACACAGATTGACAAAAGATAGCTCGACAAAACTCGAGTCCTCCTTTGTTTTCGCTTCTTCCTTATGAACCACGTCTTTAAAATTTTCTGCCACTTCGCAGAGAAAAAAAACGACAAATTTCTTCATTAAAAATGTTTTTGCCATCTCTAACAAAAATGTTGACAGGAGGCAATGTGCGGAAAAAAACCCTGATTTATCTTTATTTTATACCCTGACATAAAATAGGTTTTTGAGCAATCAGAGCGCTTGTTTTATCAAATCTATATTATAACTTCAGCTGAGAGTATTAGGCATTTACTTTGGGTTACAATACCCACTCGGCCATTTTGCCCAAGTATGTGTTATTTTCTGAGTGGCCTTCAAGACAACAAATTGACTGCGGTGGCTTCATGTTCATTGCGATTAACTGTTCACACTTGCGATATGGACAAAATTGAACGTTAGAATCCGCCATTGTTATTTTGTTTTTAAAAAAACCCGGTAGTTTTCTCACTCGATGTCTATCGCTCGGCAGACAGTGAGTAGGCTAGCCAATCAGATTGCAGCAAAAGACAATAAGTAGGCTAGCCAATCAGATTGCAGCAAAATGTGCGTGTTTCATTCAGCTTGCATGTGCAAAAGGTGTAAAAACTAGGAACGTAATTTAACCTGCGCCTGGTTAACCCAGTCTATCGTGCGGGAGGCTTGGGTTCGACTCGGGTTCGGGTTTTAAAAAAAAAATTAAAAAGAAGTTGCTGCATTTGCTCTGAAAACGGCCACGTCTTCGCGTCCTCTCGGACAAGGGCGTTAAACCGTTGACCCTATATAATTGGTTTGTAAAACCTGTTGGATTTTCCGACTTCCCAAGAGTAGTGCATGAAGACTGTAGACCCTAGAACTAATAATTTTATTCTCCGTCTCTTCAGATCGATTTTGGCGGCAACATCCCTGTTCGTTTGCTGAACTTTGTTTCTCGACGTCAACCTCTATGTATCGCTTACCTCAGAGATTATCTAGAAAAACCTGAAGAGAGGTGACGATGGAATGCTATGGTTTAGATCTTCAAGTTCTTGAGGGCAAAACTTTATAACGTACGTCCATTATATGAACTAAATATCGTCAAAAAGAATAAGACGAGTTAAAATAAGTTTTTTTAAAAAAAAAACAGAAGTCAATTTTTAAAATTGCGTCCAGATACTTATTAAATAAATATTTTATAACCACTAATTCTTAGTTTCGAATAAATCTTACGAAATCAGAGTGATTTTTATTATATTCATTTTAAGATAAGTATTAACTTCAATCCATAGGGAAGGTAGTTTTGTATCGAGCTATATAAGTCTAAGCGTATGTGAAACTTTGACGAAATATACAGATTTTGTTTTTCCGCTCAAAGGTTCCTTTTAATTTCACAACTACATGTTTTGGAACACATAAAGTCAAAAATTAGAAATTGCTATTCCTTCAGTAATGAAAACCGCAATTATTTTGTTATATAAAAAAATAGATAACGTTGAAAATGCTTGGAGACAAAATTATACTTATATACTTCATTAACCTAAACTGTATTAGTTTGAAGGGTTATGTTTTTGTTAATGTCTTTTGCGTGTACGAGTTCATTTGCGTCTACGAGTTGCTGCAATTCCTTGTCCGTAAGGAAGGGGATTTTTGTTTTGCTCTTAAGTAACCTCAGTTTGTTTCTCTCCTCCGTTTCACATTCTGCGAATGCCAATTCAAAATTGAGAGGAAAAAATTGGTAGTTGGGAATCATCCATTTTTAAAACCAAATTTGCGGAAATTGCATGACGGGACAGTTGAGTTTTATATGGGCAAATATTAATGTAGTACGCGTCAGATTTAACCAATGAAAACGCCAGAAAAAAGCCATATTGAACAGAAAATGGTGGGCCCATATAATAAATATTATTATTTTCACTGCAGTAGTAAACTCGGCCCCTGAGGCCAGTTAAAAATATATCCCGGTTTATTATCGGCGCGCACACTGATTTTTGCCAGCGCATTGACTGTTTTTATTTTTTAAATAAAAGAAATATGTGAGGAAAAAATCGATAGTTTTTTCCCTTTTGCGAAACAATAAATAGATTGAAAAGCAATTAAGTTGGCGGCATTTTGCGACACTTGAGTCCTTTTATACACGTTAGTACATGTAAGAAATGAACAAACATTATGCTTGTCAAAGAGTACAGTAAGAAAACACATGAGTAATAGGTAATGAGGTAATTATTGTGGTGTAGATTTACTCCTAAACCGACAAAGAAGTGTTAAACTTTTTTTTGAAAATTTTGGTGATAAACCGGGAAATTTTTGTAAATAGCCTAAAACAATTACTTGGTGAAATAATGTGGAAATTGTAAAATAATCAACAGAAATAAAAATAGAAACTATAAAGTGATTGTTATGTCAAGTATGTGAGTTGCTTAATGCTCGATACCGCACGGCTGACGTTCTTACCCTTTGCCAACGATTTACGACTTGAATTTATCCTTACACGTTCTCGACGGAGCCTATAGTAGGGACTTTACGTTACTTCCAAAAGACACATTTCTTGCTTTTCCTTTCCGAGCATGTCCGTTTCGTTTGCCCTCTCTTTTATTTTAGTGACGCTTTGTGAACAGAAAAAGATTAAAACCCCCTGCATAAAGATGAAAGAAGATTTTTTGTTTATCGTTCCCGTAATCGTAAGAAATTCAAAATTAAGTTTTTCGTGCGTAATTTTGAAGACGACAGCGTGCAGATGACTTGCATGGTGCATTGATACCAACGTGCAGTTTTTGTATTTACTATTGCTTTCTGCCGCCATCGTCGGCCTTGGGATTGCCGTCCCCGTTGCGTAAACTCCCTATTATCTCGTTTTCGTGGCTAGGAGCTGAACATGGGTTGGGATCGCAGCAAGTCGAGAAAAAACGAAACAGTTCAAACCATTAGACATGAAGCTTGTCTGATCATGCCCTCTTCATCGCGCCTGCATTGCAGCCGAACGACGTCTTTAGGGACCTTATGCAAAGAGGACGGTATAAAAATAATGGTGAATACAATTGCTTCACTTTGGAATGTGTCGTGCTCGCCACCTTGCACGCCGTCGTCTCAATCGAAACTCGCAACGTGAAAAGCTTATCTTTTATCTTCTTGCGAACGCATTCAGTACTGTGCTGCCAGCTTTGTGACAGGACACTATGTCAACGGCACCGAATCCGTCGTTTAAGCTTTAGGATGGTTACCCATGAGGGAGCGGAGAGAATGTCACCTAATCAAAACGGTTCACAAGCACTATACTCTACTGATTGTGTAAAACCCGTTCAGTTAGATAAAGTTGTCGCATTAAATTATCAAATTCTTAATTTTTAGTAGTTTTGTATTGCCATTGTACACAGATTAGTATTAGCAGCTTTTATAATTGTAGATAGATGGACATTATCTGTCGAAGAGCCATTCTAGTGGAAATGCTGATAATAAACTATTATTATTATTATTATTATTATTATTATTATTATCATATAAAATTGCTTATAGCACTGGCAGATGTTATGCTGTTGGATGTCTGAAGAGAGCGAGTCATAGCCAATGACCAGGGGTCTCTAAAGTTCTTTCTTCTTGTATCTAACACTCTAGCACTTTTCTTAAAATCCTAGCCGTTCCCAGTAGAGCCATTTTTTGTAAAAACTCAGTCTTGATCTTTATACCTAGCTTGTCGATCCATTTACCCAGGTTTTTTAAAACACTTCCAAGAGCCCCAATGACAATGCGCACCACTTTCAATTCTTTCATTTTCCGATCTCCGCCTGAGGTCCTGGTATTTTTCAACCTTTTCTGTTTCTTTCTTGCTAACTCTGATGTCGTCAGGTATGACTACATCAATGATAGCGCACACTTTGCTTTCTTTATCTAGGATAATGTCTGGTCTTCGGGTCCCTATAACATGGTCACATTGTACATTGATGTCCCACAGCAATTTGATCTTATCATTCTCCACACAACCGAGTGGTACATGCACATACCATTTGTCCTTACTCTCCAGTTTACATTTTTTACACAACTTCCAATGTACGATTTCCGTCACGTCATCATGCCTTCTTTTGTACTCTTTCTGTGCCAGTTTCTTACACTAAGCGACATTGTGGTCCTTTTCTACACAAAGCGTAATTTCGAAAAAAGAGAAAGCAAACAAGCCAAGCGTGATCAAAATGGACAAACCAAAAGTGCCTTGTTTGTAACCAGTCATCGTCGATGTTGCCTTCCTCTTTAGGAAAGATCCCTAATCAGAAGTCGAGGTTCTATATAGAGGATATTACATGGCCGCGCGGAGATACGAGTTTTGTGTTCGAGTATTGAAAAAAGATACTTTCAACACGCGAAGGTAAATTCGTATCTCCAAGCGGTCATGTAATTTTCTTTTTATAACATACTTAGTGAGATTCTGCCATCTTTCTCTCAATCATCAACGAAGTAGATTGAAAAGTTGTTTCAACGGCGGGAAAAGTTTCATATCAATCACACGTGATGATATGGAAATCGTGCCATCTGTTTGGCTGTTTTTGATATCACGTGTGATTGATATGGGTGTCTGATGCACTCCATAGGCTTCGGGTAAAAAACCTGGACTGGACTATTTTATGGACTGTTATTTTTCGACTATTTTTTTAACCATTTTCAAAACACCCTCCACTAAGTGTCTCCAATAAATGTCCCTCTTCTGATATTTCCAAATGAAAAAAGTGGCTAGAATGAAGTTTCAGTCCGGTGATTGTTCTTAGTTGATGGGCAATCTCAGCCTGGGTGGCCTAGAAAGTTTGTTTAAGAGTTATATGAATGGTAGGTGGCTATCAAATAGAGGAGCAACAAGTGTTTGCAGGTACTAAAACCTGGACGATTACAAACAACGATACCGCTGGTGTGGAGAACGAAACTAAAAATACAAAGGATGGTTACGGAAAGTATCTGAAGAATATAACGTCGACTCCTTCGGAATCTGGCAGGAGTGACGAGGCCAGATAAGGCAGATGCAGATTTTGCGGGACTTTACCTAATCATTTAAATTACGCTAAATTCGTGCTCAAAATTGTTAATTGTCCCAAGCTCTCCTACCGAGTTTAAGAAATAAAAAAAAAAATTGAGCGACAGCAGCAACGTATCGCTAGCATCGCTCAAAAAAATATTTTTGCCTAACACTTAATTTTTTGACAACGATAATACTCAATAGCTCAATCTGAACGGATCTGATCCGAGGCCTTAGCACGTGAAATGTACCTCCTGTGGATTACAGGGAAAGGGATTACATTTATCACTATCCGGCATAATACATGTCATGTCAATATGTGTCAATAAATAACATAACGGTCCTACACTACAAGCGGAGAATGGTTTTTATTTCACTCTAAGACACAATTACGCTAAAGAAACATCCTGGAAAACAGTTTTTATAAAATCTTACAAAATACATTTTAATGTATTCTGCACAAAGTTATGGCATCACCCGGTCTGTTATCACAAACACGTGGGCTTCGGGTAGGTGGTCATGCAAGATCAGTTTTATTATTAATCGGCGTTTCATACGTTGAGTTTCACGTTCTACTGTTGTGTAATTAAGAAAGAATTGGAGGGGAGTTTTGAAAAAAAAGTCCCCAAAATACAGTACGAAGAACTTAATCGAAAAATAACAGTCTAAAAATAGTCCATAAAGTAGTCCAAAAAAAATAGTCCATAAAATAATCCAAAAAATAGTCCAGTCCAAGTTTTACCCGAAGCCCGCTCTATACTTCACCGATCTACTATATAGATATCGAACTAAGTATGTGATAAACAACCATAACATAACAAGTATGACAGACACTCAGAAATGGCCACTTGACAGAAATGGTCACTTGTCAATGCGCTGCAATTGCATTGTCGTATAGTTTTTCAGTCAGGATCTTTTTATGTAAGTTGATATCTTCTATAAGGCCGATTATTTATTGGGCTCGGTAGAGTCGGTGAAATAAAATAGATGAGACTTCCATTGTGGTTTGAGTTAAATTTCTTGACAAAATTGAACCACTTCACAAAATGTTAACAAGATTCCCATTTCTACTGATAAGTTAAGTTTGTTTCCGAAATAAGTTTAGTTATTCCATGCAGAAGCAAACGAAATGAAGGTATCACTTTACTCTAGACACAAGACAATAGACTTGGACAAAAAGCAACAAATTATTTACAAAAAATACGTGCTTTATATTACACATTACACACCGCCTATTTGCAAACAGCAGGACTAATCAAGGCAGGAAGTGTTGGAACGTAACTTTGAAGAGGTACAGGGAAATAGAAATATATGATTATTTATTAAGAGGAATATTTCATAAACTACATATCGAATTCTATTTGCATTGGTTATGTATGAACTTGAGTAAATGAAACAAAAAAATAAGTAAAAAAGAAAGACGATTTTTTGTTTTTATTTTGGAGGAACAAACTCAAAGGTAGATAGTTTTTCTTGTTTCTGATCGCTTGAGAGAGTTGCTTGACCAAACAAATAATAAATTTAAAACTTTAATCAAAGTAAGAGATTATTGATGAGAACACAGTTAATCTTTTAGGTTTTCAAAGACAAAGGGTCCTCGGGAATCAGTTATAATTTTACTATGGGCAAAAACGAAAACCATGTAACTTCGTGTATGAAGGACTACCAAGACATGTTGTAACCACTAAAAAAAAGAATTCGTTTGAACGAAACGCAGATGTTTTTGTGGAAAGTTTCTAGAAGTGCAGGGATTCGTATCCGTGTGGACAACGTGACGGATTTGGCTTTTGACACTAATCTCGCAGCACGTACGCAACTGAGTTTTGTTTACCCGCGTTATGTTCTAGATGACTAAATCGAAGACGACCTCGTCTTCATGCTTATGCCTACACGCCAGACAACAGTTCACTCCGTGAATAATTAGTTAATAGTCGATGTTGTATTGATTACGAGTAGACTGTTGAAGTTTGGCGAGAGTAGTGAGCTTTTTGTTGTGAGTTATGTGAATTGACAAAAAATTTCAACGTTCTTGTTGTTGGTTGGAGAAATCTCTCAATACTTGATCCCTACTGTTAAGACTGATTTATTTTTGTTTTGACCGGCTTTATATAATAATTAATAATTTAATAATAGATCATGGAAATAGCTTTACGATCAAATTAAAAGAAGCCATGCATATAAAATGGCTCAAACCCGCTCTAAACCAACAAGTTATGCATGTTAATCTCTCCTTAGAGATTTAGCTAATATATAACAGATTACATTATCTTTAGACTATTTAATCCGTTCACTTAGGTAAAAGCCACACTCTGATGAAGAGGCGACACGCCTCGAAACATGTTAGCATTAAACCATGATGAAACTGAAGAATGTTGTTGCTTCCATCAAATTTACAAAGTCTATTTATATTGGCTACATATAAACTTGAGGAGCTAAATTGAGTCGTGCTTAGGTCGTAAGTTTTGATTATATCCTTTCCAAGTCAACTCATTTTCAGTTTCGTCGTTGACTGGACTTCTCAAGTAACGACAGTTTTCCAAATCCTTGAACTGTTCCTTAAGCGATGGAGTTTGTGTGGTATTATTATCATTTTGCCAACTGCTTTTCCGCCGTCGATGCCTCACCGCGAGATTTCTCGGCGTGTGAGAGCTGATTGGAGGTCGAGTTTGTGGTGCCTTGGGATTTGCTACAAAGTTTGGTGGTGACATGCAAGCAATCGTCTTGCGCCTTTGGTGTACCTCTTTCGATGACGAAGGTAACTGCGAACTCGGATTAAGACTGTCTTTGTTATTAAGGGCGCCTGAAACATCGTTTTCGTTAGACGATAAATTTAACTTTTTAATGTCGGGAAAAGAACTGCTTCGTCCTGTCCGGAAATATAAAGGAATTTCCCTCTTTGATGAGACCATTTGACTGCCGTGTTTGGGACTCCTTGTCGAGTCTTGTTCATCGTATCTAGTTTGTGCTTTTTTTCCACTCTCGTTGGTTGTTACTGGAGAATTAAAACGATGTCTTGCGACGGCAGGAAACGCAATATGCAGTTGGACCTGTGACGAGTTGAAATCGTTTATTTTCTCATGACGAGCGCAGCCTGAATGACTGACTTTTACTGCTACATCCAGTTGTCGCTTCAGCAGGTAAACTTCGGAGTTAATATCTTTGTCAAACTTTTTTTTTCTGCATCTAGGCCTCTTATTCCCTCTACGCTCTTTTTTCTTATGACTTTTTCACGATGAAGAGAGCTTTTCTTCTCTTGTAATAAAATTTTAGTTTTCTTGAACTCCATTACTGCTTGCGCGAGCTTGCTAAGTGATTTGAGAGACAGTAGTCACTAAATGCGCACTCATGAGCGTGTTCATGAGCACTTATGATTATCGATGAGAAGAAAGTTCGTCTTGTTGACTTTGAAAGGGCCCTCGGGAATGCTTCAATTTATGACTGTGCAATGAGTTTTCGGCTCAATTATGCTGGTAATACCTTTTTACAATATTACATAACAATTGAAACAAAAAGAGAAGAGCAGGTACTCAGCCAATTGTATTGTTGATAACCCTAGGTTAATCCAGACATTTGGTTGAATATAATTTACATTACTTTGAGTGAAGAGCTTACAAAAGAATTTACTTCCACGCAGCCGCAGAAAGTGCTCAGTCACAAACTCACGTGCCACTTGTTGTTTGCACGTGCTGTACGATCACGTGCTGTAAGTATACTACTCTTGGGTGCCAAATAAACGTCCCAGGACTCGATTTCCCCACCCCCCCCCCCTTCCCCGGGGGGGCTTATAAGGATCCCTTTTCTAGTTCGGTTACGATCATCAATTGGTCAAAATTTCAAAATGTACATTTTACTGATCAGTGTCATGTTCGGTGTTTGTCTTTTCCTATTTTTTGGATTACAGCTAAGGCTGTCCCAAAGATGCTCCAAATTATCGGAAAAGTTTTCCCAAAAAGTCGTCCCAAAAGTGCAAAACTTTCCATATAGTTTCCTAAATTTTAAAAAGTTGCCTTGAAGATGCTGCCGAACTCTGTTTTCTCAGGATTTTCATAAGGAAAAAGAAATCTGAAAGTGTGGATTAAATGTTTTTATGTAAAGAACAAATTTTCTGTAAAATTAATGTAGTGCCATAACAAATGCATCACGTAAGAACCGAACAACTTGGTTCATATCACACCTTATGCTCCTTATGACATCTAATATCTCTTATAACAACATGTTCTGAACCATCACTCAATAGCTATAGTATTTGTCCAGCTTTCACGATCTGCTAGGACACCCGTTATAAGTGGCTATGATTAAAGGGTTGGATTATATAAGATTACTTTGCTATCTCTCTCATCTGCACTCGATGAATGTTCGTCAAACCACAGGTTGACCACTGATGCCGATGATAACTAAATAATACAAGTTTTACTCAGCCAAACAAAATTTGTTAATAGTTTGATACCAAAATTGAAAGAAAACATAAGTTTGTACATTTCCCACCTAATGGTTTTCCAGAAAATCCAAGAAAAGGCGACAAAATTGCTCTTTTACACAAAAGATACACGACAAGAGAAAAGTTGCCCCAAATCAAGAAAGTTACACAAAAGTTGCCGAGCACCTTTGGGACGGCCTCATTAGAAATAATACGTGTTATTCATCCTAATTTTTGGGCCAATTGATGAAACCCTATATTAAGTGGCCATTCATTTTGCTTGTCCCGAAGAGTATAAATGATTGGTGTTATTCGTTGTAACTTTTGAATCAGTTGATGAAACCCTATAAAGTGACCATTCATTTTGCTTATCTTGAAGAATAGAAATGATTGATGTCCACTGTTTTGAATGCTAGAGCGCGTTAGGCCCATATTTTTTTGGACGCACAAACTCAATGCTGTGTCCAAATGGATGCAGGATAGACATAAAACGGCCTAAAACAAGGTTAAAAAGAACACTTCAAAACGACGGAAAATGAAGTTTGGATTCAAAGCACGGGCTCAAACTTTTAAAAAGTCACACAGCACCTCACGTGTACATCGAGTTTTTCTAGTTTCTGATTGTTTGAGACCACACAAATAGTAATTAATTCTTTTCAGTGTACGAGATTATTAGTGAAAACAAAGTTAATCTGTTTGCATTTGAATGGGCCCTCGGGAATCAATTTTAATTTTACTATGAGCACAAGACGAAATCAAACAAGTTACATAACTTCATCTGTGAAAGACTAACCGAAATGTTGTTACCACTTTGAACAAAAAGTTCATTTGAAAGAATCGTAGTTTTTGGTGACTTGTGGTTACGTTTCTTGGCACCCAGGACTGTGCAGTCGACCTATTAGACACTCATCTCGCAGCGCATACATAATGCAGTTCATCCCGCGTTTTATTACAACAATTTCCAGCAACAACAACCCACGGATTTCACTCCGTAGATGATTGCAAATAGCCCATTATCTAAATTGTCGAATGTACAAGATTTGTAACGTCTAGGTCGCTGACGCGGTTTTAAGGGCCAACATTTTCAATTTTTGCAATTTGCCTTTGTTTTAATGAAAATTAGCGCGAGCCACAAAACATTTCGTTCTTTCTGACAAGACAAAGTGTTCACTTGGGGAAACATTTCAACGGTATAGCTTACTTCCGAACCCGTTAAAGAAGACAGGGGAAGTTTTTTGTTCCATTGAAGTGAAATGTTGATTGTTTTATGTTAAGAGAATCTCTTATAATGACAAAGAACTGTTTGACGTTGATGCAGAGGAAGACGATGACGCGGGCGTTGAAGAAATCATTTGCTATTTGAGATTTAAAACAGGACAAACCTTTGTGACTTTCTTTAAAAACACGAGATAAACAATCACTAGCTTTTAATTAAACGAAATGCCGGTTCGGCCTGTTTTTTTTTTCTTTTTTATAACACAGAGGGCAAAGTTACTTCGAGCTGATTGGATAACAGCGGGGGCAATTTTCTTAATTCACGGCAAAATTACTTAGAGCTGATTGGTCGCTGGTACACTTCCGAAAATTTCCGAAGATTTTCCGAAAATTTTTAAAATTCTTTAAAATGCCTTAGAAACATTTTCCGAAGATTTTCGAAAATTTCCGAACGTTTCCGAATACCTCCAAAGATTTTCCGAATTTTTAAAAAAACTATAAAAATGCAAATGTTTTCGGAGGTTTCAAAAATTTTGTTTCATTTGGGAGAAATGAGTTAAGTTACGCAACGCTTTCTCGTGGGATCCCGCTCGCGAAGAATGAAGAATTTTGCCGTCGATGTCGTAAACATGTAATCGCTTAGTTCCTCGTAAAATTTAGGATTAATATCACTTGTGCTTTCAATGTTTTCCAAATCGCCCTCGTCACGAAGCGACTCGAGCAATTTTGGAAAAAGTTGAAAACACTCGTGAAATTAATCCTTAATTTTACTCGGCCCAATGCGATTACCTATACAAATTTTACTTTTTGTGTGTGTTTTTGACTAGCTACAAACATAGAAAATTGTTGATAGTAACATCTCGCCAAAGGATTAAGGTTGCGAAATTAATGCTTAGAGAATTTCCGAACAAAAAATGGCTTCGATGAGGCACGAAGAACTGGATTTTAGAAAACCTGTTCACCTCGTCGTCGAGAATGATGGTAATTGAAATGTCATGCAGCACCCCAAAAACTTTACGGCGGCGAAGAACTATGAATACTGACATTTTAAAAGATGTTATATTTTTTATCACTGACATTTGAATTGTTCTAAAGCTAAGAGCTTTGGAAAGAGCTACAATTTAAACAACTGAGTAAAAACAAAAGAACAACAAAATTGAAGCTACATTTCAGGGGCGGATACAGGATTTCAAGAAGGGGGGTTGGTATTCACGTCGATTTCAGCGTGAATGCCATTGTAAAAGGTGATAACATCTTCAATTTTTTTGAAGCCCAAATATACATCTACGAGACAACCTTGAAGAGAAGAGACAACTGGGCGTCTATGGGCTGTAACACCTCCTTTGCACAGACAAATGTCAAGATGTGTCCAAAGTTCTTCATAGTATGTCCCCGTCCATTTGCTAGAGTCTCAGCTCCATTCCTCATCATTCGGATAAATCGACATTAGACGACTCGCAGATTTCATTCAATGTGATGACAATAAACTCGTACAATCCGAATGTTGAGTGCCTCACAACCCACGTATTCTTTGCGCATCAACAAAAGTATTTCGCGGGCTCTAAAATCGCCGTTGGTTATCTGTAAACTTTTGCCTGTTTTGTCGACACTCAGTGACAAGTTTTGATAAATAATGTCTTTTTGTTTTATTTTTGTCGATAGTCGATAGTAAAAAAAAAGGGGGGGGGGGAATGGAAATCCAACCAATCCATCCCCCCTGTATCCGTCCCTGCATTTCATTATTGATTGATACAGTGGGCCCATGCTGTAACTGTGCTCCGTGTTTGGGAGAAATTTTTGACGCAAGATATTTTACTTACTTACTTAACTCTTAAGCACATCGCACAGTGGCACACTGTTCTGTGCCAACACTTTGACATGTGGCCATGTCTTTTCTGCTTTTCTCACTTCATTCTCCAGGGTGCCCCGCCAAGTGATTCTTGGTCGTACTTTCTTTCAGCTGAGGGCTTGCGTGATGATATCTAAGACTATTTTCTTTAGACTGCGTCTGATTCACCACCATCTTCTCTTCCAGGTGAAATTCAGTTCTTGTTCAGTTCTGTTAAATTCCTCTTGGTCGTGCTTTCTTTCCGTGGTCCGCTGAGGGCTTGCGTGATGACATATAAGACTGTTTTCTTTAACTTGTGTCTGATTTACCGCCATCTTCTCTTCCTGATGAAATTCAGTTCTTGTTCAGGGCCGGTTGTACGAAGCCTGGATAAGCTATCCGCTGGATAAAAGCAAATTGTCGTCTCTTATAAATCAATAATTGTTTGACACTTTGTTGAATTTCTTTACCTCTGGTTGTTAAATGATTGGAAGACTCCAAAAGTAATGGGTAAAACAGTATCAAAAAGCTTTCATTATAGTTTTACTGCTAAGAAGAGAAACCACTTATCCGGTGGATAGCTCATCCAGGCTTCGTACAACCGAGCCCAGTTCTCTTCCAGTCCTCTTGGTCGTGCTTTCTTTAAGCTGAGGGCTTGCGTGATGATATCTGAGAATGTTTTCTTTAACTTGCGTCCGATCCACCGCCATCTTGTCTCTTCCTGAAAAAACCAATTCTTGTCCAGAACTCTTTTATTGAAAAACTTTTCTGACCATTTCCGACGATCTAATGCCAAGAATCCCCTTAGAGATGCTTCTTCACAATAGCCCCAGTTTTTATTATCATGATTTTACTTGCTCTCCAGGTTTATGAGCGGTAGAGAACAACAGTAAAACTTCGAGTTGAAGCATCTTACCTTTTTTTTCTAGTTCAAAGTACTTCATAGAGAGATTAACGCTTTTCTGGCCTTCTGTATTCTGGCTCTCCTTATCTGCGTCTTCCATACCAAGGTATAGGGAGGTGGCATTGTTTACATACTAGATAAAGGCATAAATTCAACTTCCAGCCCAGTTCAAACAAATCAGTCAAAAACTGACTGAGCAGTGTAGTTTATAAATCAGTCAAAATTTTAGCCGTCGATACATTGGGTACTTTCGGAGAAATGAGCCTTTTAAAACTCCAAAATTTACCTTAAATAATTGGGGTTGAGGCAACTCTTGCTACCCATCGATACAATCTTTGTAATTTAACAACTTTGGAAGCCTGATTTCTCTCAAAATAGTCTGTGTGTTATGCTATAACTTTCAATGATTATTTACTTTGAGAATTTTGGACTCATTTTGTCTCGATGTTGAAGTTTGATTTACGTTAATGAGGCAATTGTAAACAGTGTCGTCATACTGAACTCGCCTATATAGAATCCAAGCTTTCTACTGGCTCTTTGCAAATGTAGTCCGGTGGTTCATTCTTGAAGCCTTTGTTTTGTACCTGTTTGTCTTAAGACCCACTTGTTTCTCCGTCCCGTTCGTTAATGACGTTTTCTCCTCATCTGCCGGTTACGTTCTTTTCGGATAGAAGGGCTGGGTCATCTGCATGCCAAATCTAAAACCTCCAACTGCGACCAAAGAGTTCACTGTATACCGTTTCTCTTTTTGCTGTTAGTCTCTTTTATCATCCACTCAATGGCTAAGGAACAGGTGAAAACAACACTCTAGTCATGCTCCAGTCAACACATTGAACATCTCACTGATTTTGTCTTAAACTTGTCTTAGTGCACAAATGTCGCTGTAGAAATTACAAATCAAAGTAAAAAGCCTCCCTGGTATGCTATAATGTCTTGAGAGCTTCCACGCGCAGTATCTTTCCATGCTATCAAACTCCATTTTGAAATCAATAAAACTAACACACAAAGATGAACTCAACCCAAAACTTTTTGATGATTATTAGGAGTGTCGTTGATATGTTCTATAGAGAAACTTTTCTTTCGGAATTCACCTTGCCTGTAGATTTGAGTCTACAGCAGTTTGTAATCTTTCCACCGTTTCCTTGTTTAGTAGTTGTAAAGGTAAAAAAGTAAAGATGGTGTATTTATGCAGCGTCATTTCCGTGTGAATATGCTCAAAAGTGTTTTACAATGATCAGCTTACCGACGGTTCTTGTTCGTGCGATTCAAAGCGGTTCATGTATGCCGGTACTCGTGTTAACGACCCCGGAAGGATAAAAGCTGAGCAAACTTTAGAAGGACACCCAAATACCACGCCGGGGATCCAACAAGGCCAGATCTCAGTATTGGGAGGCAGAGATCTTATCACTGCGCAAACGCACCCGCTATATTTTTCCTTCGTATTTTTCAAAATTCAGCAAATCCCCTTTAGTTGGAATTCTAATCAAGTCTCCTAGCTTTCATTCCTCTGAGGCATTTTCTTCTGCCAAAATTGAGCCCAACTTTCTATACAATATCTCTACGGAAGTGTTTATGCCATGCAGCCTCCAAAGCTTCAGGGGGAATGATTATAAGATGAACCGGCTGCTTTTCTATCTTCAACTTTTTGATTGCTTTTTGATATTGTATTTCCTCCTTGCTTGGTCGGCGGCGCAGTGGTCGAGCGGTTAACATGTTCGAATCGTAATCCTAGGGTTGTGAGTTCAAGCCCCGGACAGACCACTGTGCTGTGCCTTTGAACAAGACACTTTACCTGACTTTGTTCCAGTCGACTCAGCTGTATAAATGAGTACCAGTTCTGCTGGGGGCTAACTTGCAATGGATTAGTGTCCTGTTCAGGGGGAGTCAAAGACTCTCATCAGTTTAACACTCCAGAAACCGGAGATAAGCGCCGGCCGATTGAGCCACTCAGGCTTGAGAAAGGATTTAGCTTTTTAGCTTTTTTGTCGGTCTCAGTTAATGCTCACTGTTCCATGTAACTATTTTTATGTTTCAGTACAAGCTTAGTTCCTTCTGACCCGTGAGGCCTTTGTGTCTTTTTACTGGTTGTCTACATATCATTAGCACACAAGTGCACACTGCTGGTATTTGCATCACCACAAGCATTAAGTTTTTCAAGTAGTCGTTCAAATTTGCCGACAAGACTTTTCCGTCCTCATTTTTAATTTGTGTTATTATCTGCCGTCTTTTTCCTGTTAGAGCTTTGGGTATAATTATCATTCAATTCTGCTTCATCTGCAATGCCCTTATAAGTCCACGTGTCCACACTAATGCTACGCTTTACTTCATTGTGATCTCCTTGTACTGTCTTAAGACTTGAGTGTTGGTTAGGGTTTACTTAGCATTTTTCTCTTCTTTGATTTTTCCCATGGGTCACTGTTTTATTGCCATTTTAATTCAGGGCCATGTTATCGTCCTCGAGAAAACCGTGTAGGGTTTGTACCTTTTAGAGAGACATAATTTTTTATGTTCCTGAGGGAATTGACGTTGCACCTTGCACTGGTCCAGAATTTCCTTAGATTCGGTTTTAACTTACTAGCACCAGGTGATAATCATGAGCTGCATATGCTCCTTGTCAAACTCTAATATCTTGCTCTGACATGCGGCCATGTCCTTTCTCATTCTTTCGCTTCATTTTCAAGGGTGTGCGCCAAGTGGTCGCCCTTTCTTTTAGACAAGGGATTGCGTGGTGATTACTTAGACTGTCTTCTTGAGTTTGCGTCCGATCCACCACCATCCTCTCAACATGATAAAGTTCAGTCCTCGTGGAACTCTGATTTCTTTAAAAGATTGTCTGAATATTTTGATTGATGCATACATGATCAATTTTACTCTCGTTCTCACGAATGGGAGAAACCGTGTTTGGCTTTTATTGCTTTGAACCTTTAAGAGATCGTCTGATGCATACATGATCGATTTTATTCTCGTTCTCGTGAAAGGGAGAAACCATGTTTGGCTTCCACTACGTGGAACCCGTTAATTCTTTCATTCATTTCTTCTAGACCTTGTTCTTTCATTACTTTTTCAAATCCTTTATCATCTGATCCCAAATTGTGTCTGAGATGAGTATGGAAATGTTCTTGCCCTTTTGTTTATCAGGAACATTTCGTAGAATCTTTCTTTGTTCCGTCATCATGTTCGTTAGCCGGGGTATAGCACTATGTTATATGAACTTATCTCCTATTCAAATTTGATTTTCGCTGACATTTTTCTTGACCCAGCAACTTTCCAGCTGATAATGTAACAACGTGCCTGTGCTGGTATCATTAACGGTACTCCTTCTGTATGGTGGGATATTGCGTGTTCGTGCCCTGGTGAGTTTAAACAACGAGGGCGACAACGCCGACTACGATGGCAGCAAACAATAGTGAATACAATAACTGCACGTTGGAATGCACCGTGCTGGCCACCTGCAAACCATTAGGGAGCTTAAGCAATGAGGACGGCAACACCGACG
>JAOBRD020351347.1:0-20576 GCA_027575215.2 Hydrozoanthus sils | reverse complement strand
GACTAGTACAGCTTTGGTTTGAGAACGGTTTGGCGAATTTACATCAAATATTAACTTCAAAATTAATTTTTAAACTTATCAAAAAATCACCAAATTAAAAAATCTCTTTAAAATTACCAATCTTTGAGAAAAAAAATAAAGCTCAAAATTCATCGAAAAATTCTCAAAATATTCAAGCTGACTCTTCTTCATCTCATCTATGTTTTAAGCATAGGGATTTTGTACACTTAAACCATGGACGGAGATATTGGAAGAAACATGAGGAAAAGTGGCCACAAAGCGTGCTTGAGGTTAAGTCCCGCCTTAATATCACAAGATTTGGAAGCGCTGTAGTTTTTTTTTAATAGATTTGAAGATTTGATTCGTCATCTTCTAATACTTAAATTCTTCCTCTGGGTTAGATGTGTAGTATCTGTTGTGTTAAACTGTCCCTGTTTTGTAAATTTAGTGTAGTCGTTTGTCCGAAATTTACGGGTAATAATGTCCGAAAGTTTTTAGCCCGAATTTAATTGTCCGAAAGTTTAAGGTCCGAACATTTTCGCAATTATAAAGTAAAGTATATTCTTATGAAAAAGGGGTAATTCAGGCGCTGGTGCCAATTTTCATACACTAATTTTCTGTCTGTCTTTCTGTTTAGGCAGAACCTATAGGAGCACCTTGGAGTTTCGTTAAAATACCAGTCATTCAACATAGTAATTCAAACACTTTCAACCACATCGACTTTCAAAATGTTTTATCACAGTTACTAGCAATATCTGTTTCTTGGTGATTACAGATAGAGCATACAAGCCGAAGGCTCGTGTACGATTGTAAGTCTAGCTGTTGTCTAGGTTGTCTTATTACTGCTATATTGGCGGCAAAGCTTTTAAATGTTGGACATTGCATGCACGATATAGCCTCAGAACATCAGAAGAGCCGACACACCACCTGTTTTGACGGCTCAATTAGTAATTCACACCTTTGTTTGGATGCTTCGAGAATCGCTAATGACAGCCGTATACAATCGTACCTTGAATAAACCTACTATGATGAGAAGCATATGAACGTCAAAACCCTTTGTTTACCATCGTAATTACCGCTAATAAACAGCAAACGGTCGGATAATCAATACTGTTAATTATAAGCGTAAATTCAACAACCTACTTTGACCTTTTTGTAACCGCCAAAGCATTGTGATTGAAATTTCTTATGATGGTCTTTTATGGCCGTTTTCAGCTATACTTATGAACCCGACAGACAAATATCATACCAATATTTCATTTGTTAGTAATTCATTTTTGAAAACTATCCATTTGGCAAAAAAAAAATATGCTTGTAGTGTCTAAAAAGAACATTTAAGTCGAAATTAATGAGAATACAAGCAGCTGCTGGATTTCTCAGAAACAAAAAAGCGTCTTTCGCTTATTAATTGTATTTCCTCTACAAAAAAAACTCATTTACTTCCATTTATTTATAGCTTTGAAATGTTTCAATGCCAAGCCAAATGAATATCCTGTTAGAGACAAACTCTACCTTCGGTTTTGTTATCCGCAATAAGAAAACAGCACAAAATGACAGCTAAGATAAACTACAACAATGAAAATGTTTTTAAAATATTTCGGTTAATCTCTAAAAGCTTTGAGGACTGTAACACAGTGCTTATGCAATAAATAAACTTGTACAATTTTTATTCTTGAAGTTATATTTAAAGGGCCTTTCATTTGTATAAAAACCTGTTTGCCTTGAACTTAAATGACCTAAGAGTGTGGTTTCTGTTATTGGTAACTTGTGGTAGGAAAGACTTTTTCTCACAGCTTTCAATTTTATGGTTTCATGGTATTTTAAAGCACTGTTAAACTTATTTAGTACGAAAAGAAGTAAAAACTGTGAGGCTTTTGTTTATTCTTTCGTATTTCTTAGAAAAAAAATTATCGCTGCATGCTTGGCTGATAACTCAACATATGAGTAAAGAAAATGTCCTTAGCCATAATCATGTCAGATGAATGTTAGTACTTGCATTGGTTTAAGCTACCAACAAAACGTTTGCCTAAGCATCAATATCATTAAAGATTTAGATGCCTTAAAATTTATTTATTTATTTAGCATTGTGTATACAACAAACTGAAAACTTTTTGTGGCTTTCATTAGCTCAACATATTTCATTCGATACAGACACGAGTTCCTCTGAGCTAGTTTTTGTGATAAATTTTGTAATGTACACGTGAAAATTTGTAATAATTTTGTAGTAGCCATGTAAAACTGTGAAATGTGAATAAATTTTTCTCTTCTCTTTCTTTTTGGATAAATCAAAACCGATTCTAAATATACAGCAAGACTTAAGATGGGTGCTAAACTGGACTAAATGTAAGCAACTTTGACCATTTGTAGCCTTAGGAATGTTGTTTCAAATTATCATTCAAACCAGAAGCAACATATGGTTCTTTACGCTATGATGCTTTGAACACTAAATCATAACAGCCAAACAAGTTTATTTTATCATATCGCAGCCGATGGAATACATAATGGCTAAAGATTAAATCAATATTTAATTTCGTTGCATGCTAGATAAAAATATTTTAAAAGCTATAACCAAGGAAAAAGACGAACAAGTTTCAAAACCAAAGGCTCGTACAAAGATACCGTTTAATGGCAAGTTTTTAACAATATTTACAACATTGAACTGAGTGTGGAAAACTTCTTCGCCACAGATCAGTCTTGATACCACAGTAATTTGATAGATAGATATATTCTCAATTTAAACCGGATATTTCTCTACCTTAATTATACAACAAATATTATTAAGTATACACTTGTTTGTTGACAAGAAGCCTAGTTCCATTAAGCCTTAAACTTTGAGTTTCGGCTGCAAGTTATACTTTATCCAAAATCTAGGCATAGCACTTTGACCATGCAAAAGGTAAACTACATATTACATTTGAGATACAGATAAATACTGTAAGACAAATTTCATCCGATCAAAGAACTGAGAGTGGTATGCTTTCGGTATGACTGACGATTTTGGAACCATCCGTTTTTTCCATAGAAGTGCATTCGTTAAATCTATTCGTGATAATTGCTCGGAAATCTTTAGTTAGCAATACATATGTGATGGGATTAATGGCTGCTGCAATGTGAGGCAGATGGAACAAGACGTTGTACTGAATACTACGTAGGTCACTCGTACAATGCTTGCAAAAGATAGTAAAACGCAGTAGCACAATGTAGTACGTACTCCAAATAACTGAAAGGGGAAATATCAGAGCAAAAATGTTGCGTGCAATTTGAAACTGTTTTCTGCGAATAGAAAAGTCAGAAACTGGATCTTCGTGTGCTCTTGCGGTGTAACGCGCCAAGTGTGTCAAAGCTATTTTGAGAATTCTGTAATAGAAAAACATCACTGCACAGAGTGGTACTACAAAATTTCCAGCTGCAAGTAATACTATAAACACTTCTTGATAGTGATCCCAGCGCGGTAGCTGTAGCCAGTTTAGCACGAACATTATTGTGGCGTAGAGCCAAATGCCAACTATTATAAATAAAGCACGGCGGTGAGTGAAAAAAGAACTATAGCGAAGAGGCTCTGCTATTGCAAAGTAGCGATCAAAACTTACCATAACCAAACTAGCGGAAGATGCAGACATACTTAATGTCAACAACGAACCTGTAATGTTATTGTATATAAAAATCGGGATTTCAATATGTTTGTTGAATTTCAAAGCTAGTACCCACAAAATAAGTTCTAAAGAAAGAAAAAAGTCACTTACAGCTAGATTGACTACAAAATAGTTTGTAACGCTACGAAGTTTCCTTTTCTGTAAAAACACAAAAATCACAAAACCGTTTGTCAACATTCCCAGAACGATGATACTGGAAAAAAAGCCAACTTCAAAATTTTCTAAATTTACTTCTGTTCTGTTCATGGCGTGCGGGTAAGGTGTTGGACAATCTCCCAAAATCTTTCGTTCCCCCAGAGCTGTGATTTCAATTCTTTGATTCCCTCGGGCTCAGGGTTGTGCTTTTAAACTTCAATTCAAGGTAGACGGTTAGTGAAGGCAGAAAAGTTTTAGGTTCGATCGTCCTCGCCCGATTTTTCTGTTGCTGTCGGGCGTAAGCTCGATAAATTTATAGCATACAATCTTTAGTTGCCGTCAACTATACAGTTTCGAAGTCCCTGCGCGTTGCTTTCAGGTCCATGGTCTAATCCCTGTGTTTCTTTCTCATTATTCCGTATCACTGTAAATTGTTCTTCTTGTCTTCTACCTTCCCTCGCTTTTGAAATACTCAACGACCTGTTATCTCTATTAGCAGTAGGGCTAGTAAAATTTGCCTTCGATATTTTGGTAAAACACTCGGGTAGACAATCTCCCTGTTAGTTATTTTAGTTCACCGCAAGGATTTTACCAACATGAACTGCTCTTGATACGCGACCAGCATGTTATCATAGAATCCTTAGTTATGAATTTTGAAATCTGTCCTTCCCTACTTTAAGATGGCAGATCTCAAAAATGATTAAATGACGTCAGTGAAACCGGATCAACAACCGACAAATACGACACGGCTGTGCGCTCCGCGATATATTATGTTCCATTTTCAAAATAAGAACACAATATACCAATCACAAAGTGTAATTGAAATGGCCTTGACAAGTGAAATGTTTTTTTGTTTGAGATGAAAAAAGATAGAATCAGAATCACGCAATGTGATTTATTTTTCAGAAGAAAGCGGTCTTTCCTTTGAGGTGTAATTGTATATTGTTATGAAGCGGCTTGAAAAAATCAGTTTGGAGCTTTAAACACAAAACTACATTCATTACATCTGTGGCCTATTGTCAAGCTAATTTTTCCTTCTTTGATCCGTTTAAAAACGTTTCAATCATAAATCAAAAGTATTAAAAAGAAATTTTTGAGTCGAGTTTCATTGTCTCCAACAAATTGTGGCCGAGAGCTTTGCCGAAAAACGAAGACAGCTTACTAGTTTTAGTTATCCCAGTTTTGTCAACAAATCCAACATGGGTTTATTATTTGCCAATAATGAAATTTAGTTGGTCGATGTACGATCCCCCGTCGAGTTGTTAGCTACGTTTCGGTTTTTAAATTATCTTTTTAAATCAGTTTTGTCTGAGGGAAGGTTTGTTGTTGGCTATTGTCTTCAATAGAATCGCCAGCACAACCGCCAGAAATATGATTCACAGTTTTCCACTTTTGCACTTTACGAGGCTTTTTTAGTAGCAAGATAAAGTAAATATAACTTGTCATTTAAACCGAGCAAATCAATCGAAGATGTATCATTATTATTAAACTTACCAGAGTTTAGGTGTTGCCTTATATAGTGTTTAATCAGTAGTTGTCATTAAATAAATCAATGAGGAATTTCTGCTACTATGTTAACGCATAGCCGTCTGAAAATATCTATTGCAAAGCCAAAAGCTGTTTCTTCTACAACAACAACATACTACAAGTTAAGTGAATGTAATAGTTTTTCCCAAAGACCTTTGCGTGAACAAATTAAAGCTACACTAACTCTTTGCACTAATGGTTCCTGTTAATCTACGAAAAATTTCACTCTTTTGATCGACTTGTCGGCCAAATGTATTAATGATACTTGAAACGAGTTTGATGTATACATATGTTGTATGATAAGATTTATTTTTTATTTGCTGCCCAAGAGAAGGACAAAAGCAGTCTCACACTTCTTTCATGTTGTAATTCAGAGTATAACTGCTCCTCTGTGTCTTTTTCGGCGTCTTAAATTTACCATGAACTGAGTGAAATGCTTCTTGCTGCGTTAGAATTTTCGAGATATAAATTTGAGGTTTTGGTAACTTTATTAAAACAATTAGCAACTCTCATTTCATCAAGTAAGCTTGTGAAAGTTTGTAGGCAAACATAGTTATGCACAGAAGGAGTAAGTTAGTACTGAAGCAGACATAAGTTTTATGACATTTCGTTTTCTGAATCAAAATGACAACAATTTTTGCCCTAAGCAAGAATACAGTTGTACCACACACTCGAAAAGCACCCAAACAGTCGCTTACGAGTGGGAACAAGAATTAGCTTTCTTTTATTATGACGGCAAGATGTTTACCAGTATTTTCTTAACTTTTAAACCTTTAATTTGATTAAAACTTTTTATTCAAGGGAAGAAACTTAATTGTTTCAAACAAGTTCTTTTTTCTGCGAGCAGAGATCAAGTTATGTTCGGCAACAGAGTGTCACAACATCACCAATCAAATCTCCTCAATCGGAAACAAGTGTGTTTGCAAAGTTCTTGAACTGTTCTTAGAGCGGAAAAGAAACAGTTGTACATCAGAAACACAAGCTTTCCCCTAGAATTTTCTTGGCTCTAGGTGTTTCTGGAGTTAATTATGCAAAGTGAATGCCTTATTCTCGTAGCAATCATCGATAACCCTGAAAAACTTTTCCATATCAGACGATAAGTCAGTTGAAAATATCTCGTCGGGCCTCCATCAACGCTTTGAACCTTTTAAAAATAAAATTTTTCAATTAATGGAACTAAAACAGCGAGGAATCCTTGGTTGTCGTGATCAGTGGAACTCAATATCACATTTCCCGTTTTCGAAACGTTTGATTAAGCACAATTTCCTCTAGTTCTTGTTTTGCGTCAACACTCCAGAGAGTTCATTTGCTTGAAGCAAATATTCTCTAGATTAGTTTTAGGTCTGCAAACTGTATATACTGGATATAAGAAGTCATAAACTAAAGAATAGTAAAAAGAATACAATAAACATTATTCTACATCAAAAATTTTAGTATTTCAAATTCTTCCTACATCAATATATTTCTGGTTTGAGGGCCCTCCTGAAAAGCACTATAAGTAATTGTGGCCTCCTCATTATTATAGAATAAATAAAGTCAAAACTTCAAGTTTTAATTACTTTAGTTTTCGAAAATGTTATTAAAAAGCTTGAAATACATATTCTATATCCCTTACTAGAAACGCTCATTTGAGTCTAATCGTAGCCCTTGGGTTGTTGCTTAACTCTGCTTATCTGATATATAGGCTTTGTTCAAACCCCAAATAATATTCCTGGTATGCTCCTTTTTGCAATAACTCGTGAGCAATATTTATCATAGCATAAAACTAATTTCTCAAAACTTTGTGTTTTGTCTCTTTAATAACCATTTCCAATTTATGTTCTTTTTTTCCTTTTTTGTGTTTATGCCACTGCCCCTTCACCAGAAAATTCCTTAGCAACATGCATCAACACGTTGTAATACATATCTTTCAAAAAAAGTGTGAAAGTAAGGCCTTCTTCGAAAGGTATGTGTTACAACTTCTTGTTTATACTTCATACACCATTGAACTTCTTTTTGTTTGTTTATGAGTAATCTTTTCTTTGAGCAAAATTCAACCTTTATCAATTTTGGTTCTCGTTCTTGTTGTGGTTTCTGATCTCATTTCATCTAACAGACCTTTATAGTTCATTATCGCTACCAAGTTTTGTCGCAGTAAACAATCTTTTCTTAGTAAACTTAGCCTGTTTCGAGAAATGCTGCTTTAATAACTGTTCCTTAGTCATCTCAGTCTTTTACTTACATAGTATTTGATATAGATTCAAATCTTTAACCTTTTTTGCGCTAATAAGTGATCTTTCAGTGTTCTTTTAAAGGTCTTTCCGGGAAAACGACGAAACCGATATCAATGATGCTCTCACCTTTACTTATTAATTCTATAGCGACAGCACATTCGCCAAAAAAGTTATACAGGGAAGTAAAACATTTACTTTCTCTTTTGCGAAAAGCGCTTTGAGATGGTCTACATCGGGGAAACTGGAAACAGGCCTTGAGATTGCTACTAACGAGCATAATTGATCCACCCTTGTCCTTCCTAATAAAACACTTTCCCTGTTTCAATATATCGATAGTTTGCAGCAAAAAAATCAGATCATTCAGTTCAAACTTTTATTTCGTGGAAAAAATATTACCAGATTTCCAGTAAGGGTGCCACCTTAAAACAGATGATACCCACAAGCAATAGAATAAGAATTAATTACTTTCCCTATCATTTCTGATGTTCCCATAAACAAATGTGCGGTTTACTTTCACTGACTTAATGAACATTTTCATTATCATTGATTAATATGGCAGTTGATAAACGTCTGGATGCTTAAAAAAGGACAACATAGGGCGCACAGCGTAGCATATGCAGTCTGAAGGTCTATTAATATCTCCATTAAAACTACAATTAGAAATACGTTAAAAACATTCTTAGATAAGAAAAGAAAAGAATACTAAAATCCTGCTAAACAAAAACTGCATCAAGGTGCTATACTTTTCACTTGTAGAAAGTTACCTTCTTAGCCTTGTGGTCCATAAATCGAGCATCCACTCGACGATGAGGAAAAATCAATTTGCCCAACTGTTCGAATTTGAGCATTTAAAGAAACAACAATAACAATGGTAATGATAATGAGAATTACATTAATAATGATAATAATGACAAAAATGATATTTATCACATACCTAGTTCGATGTTTACATAGTAGATCGATGAAATATAGAGCGTATCAGCCACCCATATCAATCACACATTGGTGATATCAAAAACAACCGAAATCAGAACGCAAGATTTCCATAACATGCATCATGCTGCGCTCACTCGTGAGATGTTTTTTCAACACTCGAAGATAAAATTCGTATCTCCGCGCGGCCATGTATAGTATCGTCTATATATCATTGATACTACCTTGAGTGACTTGGGATGCATTCCTTAGGGATGACCCGGATTTGGCCATGAGTCAAAGATCCAAAATCCGGCACTGGGATTATGGCGCATCAAAGGAACCAATGAATCCTCTCTGCATGGGGAAGGATTTTTGGTTTCTTTGCTGTGCTATATGACCTGAGTGCTTCTCGATCTGGATCATCCCAAAGGAGCGCACTCTTAGTCCTTTTGTTTATGTTCCGCATACTGGGAGCTGCTGGAGATCATAGAGAACCGTTTATCGTTCGGATTTCCACGCCTACCTGCAGACTATACTCGGCTGTCCAATTTTGATCCAGCCTGATTTATGAGCAAGAGGAAAAATCTTCACAAAGATAATTTTAACAATAGATACTAGTCAGCAAACTCAAAGTAACTAGTTGAAGCTATCGCTAGGAGCCAACAAACGGAACTACACTAGATTTTTAAAAGGGGCAGCTTTCAGCGATTTTATAATCATGAGCATTGAAAAGCACCAATTAGTTATCAAAATTGTTACAAAGCCCCAAAGAAAAGCTCAAAGCTAAAAGCTCAAAAGACTTTCCACATTAAGCAACCGGACGCCACATGACTCTAATTTGCCGAGGAACCACGCCGCCTTGACGTCACATACATTTTTAGCGCACTCCAAATGGCTGCATTTTCGATGCTTTTCATAGCGCACCTCCAATTGGCTAAAATTTCTTACATTCATCTCTCACGAGCTTTCGAGATGTGTCTCGCTTACAAGTGCACTATCCTCGTACTGCCATGCAATGCCACCGCCTCGCCAGTTTCGCGCTCTCGCTCGGCCGGATCATTGGCAATAATGAAAAGATAGAAATAAATCTAACCCTGAGAACTAGTTTCTTAAGAAAAGTTCTTTGGGGAGTACATAAAAAATCTTATAGGGGAGCCTAACCTTTGACACACCTTTTGGCGACTTTTAAAGGAGCAATGTTCTGACCCGGGAGACTAAGTTCAAGTGAGAGATAACTTGAAATCAAGTTTATGGCGTAGAGTACTGCATCTTATCCATCCTGAAGTTATATTTGTCTTTATTGACCTGAATAACAACATTTCACCTCTTTGCTATCATTTCTGTCAATACTTCTTTTATCTTTTTTTCTTAACGTTTAAAATGACTTCGGGATCCCCCGTGCTTCTATCTCGCCACGATGTGCTTCGTCGTGGAAGCGGTTCACCTTTGGAGTAAACTACAGAAGGAAACAAAAAAAACATACAGGTCACTTCCTAGATTATAATAAATTGTAGCGAAACATTACGATCATTGAATGCATGGTCTGAACGAAAGAATTATGAACAAACATTCGAGTTCACGCGCCATAACTACAAAAGCGAATTCAATCAATACATGAGAAACTGATTGTAAAACTTACCTCTTCAAATAAATACCTCTTTCGATTCCATCTAAGTGCTTTAGAAAATCGTTGAAAATCTTAGAAGTGCATTAGCATTGTAAACTAACCGCAAATCTTTCTCGCGGACGCGATTCTCGTTCTCCACATGAACTGATCGTGACCCACTCTTGTTTGTTTCAGTTAATATCGAACACATTTGAAATTAAATTCGAATTTAGTCTCCCATAACGGGACATTGCCCCTTTAATTGTGTTTTTGATTATGGTTTGAAATTTTGAGAATTCGATCATACGATCACAGACGGAATCAAAAGGAAACATCTTAAATTTTTTCAGATTTCTTGGATGAGTTTTGAGTTGTAAGTTTTGGTGGATGAGATTTGAAGTTTTGATTTAAAGAAGAATCCAATATGATGGAATGTTAGAGCAGGTAAAAACATAATTTTGAAGTTGATACTTGATAAAAACGACGCCAACCAAACCGTCCTCAAACCAAGGCTGCACTTACGTCTAGTCACGAGGGAAAGTCCCTATAAAGCTTAATATTTTACTTTTTAGATTAAAACTGTTGCCATCTATAAACTCAGAATTCGAATAACTATAGAAAATGTCCACAACTAACTATGCTTTTTAATCAAAAAGAGATTGGAGTGTAAATTTTGACAAAGCAGACCGTGGATTGGTAACCTGTTAAGTAGCAGCAATGAGTTGTGTGGATTTTGTTTAAAAAATTTATTTCTATTAAGAAAGGTTAAAAAATTTCAAGTAGTTTCGAGGGAATAATTCATTGGTTAAAGTTATAATAATTATAATGCGACTATTGTAGGCAGAATACAATGTTTTGAGATAAAAAAAAGTTTGACTCTGCCTCATGCCTAATGCCTCATGCCTCATGCCACGTCATATGCCTCCTGCTACGTCATATGCCTCATGTTACGTCATATGCCTCATGCTACGTCATATGCCTCGATCTTGCTATGTCAGCATTGCACACTTCAAGCCTAGAAATGTAATAGGAACAGCAAAAAATGTTTTGTTTTCGAAAACTTTTTTTATTAAAGGATTCTACTTTTCATATGGAGTTAGGATATTCTTGTTATTCAACTACCTTAGCCATTTCAACGCCATCAAAATGTAAGGTTAAGTCCCACCTTATATTAAAGATGAACTGAAATGTCGAGTCAGTAGATTGTATGCTCGTAGTTATTACTCAACTGACGCACTTATCCTAATTTGACTCTGAAAATTACTTCCGCACAGGTTGTCGAAATGTCAGTCACTTACATCGACAACAGTCCTTCTCAGGACTTCACTAATTTACCCGGACGATCTCACCATACGATTTACTGCTACTCCTGGACCTACTCCGGGTCCTTAAGTCGCCGCGATTTAGAGCGACTTATTGTGACTTAAGGCGATTTAAGGGAAAATGGGGTGAAAAATGACTGCGACTTTGTGCGATTTAAGGCGGCTTAAGACGACTTGTGTGTGCTGTTTTCAACCTTGCTATACATATGAAAAAAATCTTTTTATCCTTCTTCTTCTTATTATTATTATTATTATTATTATTGTTATCATTATTACTGTTACTTTTATTATTATTATTATTATTATTGTTATTACTATCATTGTTATCGTGTTATTGTTGCTATTAATATTACTTTTAGTGTTGACTGTTGTTATTTCATGTGTGTGTGGGCAATGCCGCATTTTGCTCGCAACCATTATGGTACACAGAAGAAGATATCGATCTTGCCACTGTGCCTGATGATACCAAAAGTTATAAGCAATTGAAAAAGCCAATCCAACCCCTAAAACTTCTCGCTCTGCTGGGGGAATTTGTTAAAAAGAGCAACCACTGCCGGGCTTTGTAACTTTTGCTGTCCAGTCAGGTTATAGGCGAGTTTCAGCTGACGCAATTGTTTACATTCTGCTTCGTTGGCATACAACTTAAGTCGTAGGAAGAATAGAGATAAACAACAACTGACTTAAAAACTTAAGAATGCTTATCAAAACTAATGAGTGACTAAACTTTCGGTTCTATAACTGTATTTTCAAAGAAGAAATAACCATTCAAAAAAATGCAAAACAGCTGGAGGCAAGAACGGTAATGAGTCATACATTCTTTGTAAATTAAAATTTCTAATTTCCAACTTGGGAAACATTGGAACTCTCGGGAAAACAAAACTAACTGTTTCCCAGGGGACTATGCATGCATTCGTTAAGTGTATAATGTTTTTCTACCGCGAAGACAAAAGACCAAACCACGCAACAAAGTTGCGAAAATTGTCTAAGCTTCACTCGAATCTATATGTTGTAAAACTGGTATAAATGTGATGAAGATAGGAATACTCGTTGTTTCTCTTGATTGAGAGCAATTTAATGACAAGCAGACAGATTTATCGACTGTAAGGAAGTTGGGTTTTTTTTGCATTTCAAATGAAGAATCTATATTAATTTTTTGTTTGTTTAACAAAACAGATGTCCAGACATACGAAATAGAATAAAGATGTTGCAACCGCAGTGATATAAGCAATTAAATTTTATCGTCTAGAATCGTATCCAGAACCCAATACTTGATAAAAACTTTTAAAAGTAATGTTTCATTCACTAAAAATTAAGTATACAACTTTAGGTTGTAACAGCGACTTCTTAAGTACTGTCTTGTAAAACACAACATTATCACCTGTAAATCCTAAGTTATTGATATCAATTGAGTTTAAGTTGTTTTCGAGAGGTTTAATCGAGCAGTTTCAAAGCTCGTGCTAGTCAATCCATTAGCTTCAGTTTTTTAAAAGCTTTCGGAAAGTCGACAGGTTGAATAACAACGTACAACGTATAAGATAGAAGGCTATTAGGCATGCATACACATAGTACCCTGCTTCCTGGGTATTATCATTTAGTAACCTATAATATACTGGAGCTTCTTTCTGATTAATACGAATTGAAGGTTCTATTCGCGTTCATATCTTGGCTAGAAGTATTATATGATAAATGAATTATCGTCGCCGTGAGATGATGGGAAAAGCTGAAGTTTCGAGCGTTAGCCCTTCGTCTGAGCATCATTATTTAACAATACCATTACATATCTTGGCTAATCTTAACATCATTCACTTAAATTATAAGTTGATCTAATCATAATGAGCACGTAAAGTTAGTATCAGAACCGTTTTTAGGCCTTTTTATAGGAAAATTATTCTTTTCCTTTTTCTAATTGCTTATGCTGCAGTAAATCGTGAAATATCGATACTAAGCCATTCAAGCTATTATTTTAACAATGACGATATTCATTAATGTTAATTCGGCGCTTTGAACCAAGATATTTCCACTAGTTCGGTTACACAATACTGGTTTAGAGATTCTGTATGTTAGCAACACGACGAATTTTCAATTAGTGACTTTTAGCGTCGCATTAAGCCGTCAAAGGAGACCGACAAAATTCAAGGGTTGAATTACGAAATGTTACTTCCTTTTCATCGTCTCATTGCCCATTGATGGATCCTGCAGGCGAAATATAGGAAGCCCTGTAGACTCCGTTGCATTGGCTGTTGTGAGTTATAGTAGAGAGTGGCAACTGATAGGTGTGAAAAACCAACTCCGATTTAGCATGTCTTACAACGCGCGTGACTCCACTACACTTGCTAGAAATAACTCCACGAAAATCTTTCGTCAACAAAATATACGTAATAGGATTGATTGCTGCGATTATATGAGGTAAGCTAGTTAATACTACGTGTTCGTTTGCGGAAAACTCATCGGCACATATGCGGCAGATCGAAAAATACAGCTGGAAAGCATAGTACGTGCTCCAAATCATCAGCAAGGGAAAGATCAAGACAAACACATTAAATGCGACTCTGAGTTGCTTCTTACGGAGTGAAAACTCCGTGTTAGATCCCTTGTTGCTTGTAGTATGATGCAAGTGCGTGAGCGCTATCTTTAAGATTTTGGAGTAGAAGAAAGTTACTGCACAGAGTGGTGTAACAAAGTTTCCAACCGCAAGTAATAAAATATACGCTTCTGTATAGTTATCCAAGCGCGCTAACTGTAGCCAATTTAGCAAGAATATAATTGTGGCGTAGATCCAAATGCCAAATATTATAAATACAGCACGGCGATGAGTGAAGAAAGAGTTGTAGCGAAGAGGCTCCGCTATTGCAAAGTAGCGATCAAAACTAATCATAACTAAACTAGCGGAAGATGCAGACATACACAACGTCAAAAGCGAAGTTACAATGTTAGCAAATATCTCCACCGGGATCTCGATTTGTCTATGGAACTTGTAAGCTAGAACCCACAAAGTAAGCTGTAAAGAAAGTAAGAAGTCACTTACGGCTAGATTGACGACAAAATAGTTTGTAACGCTTCGAAGATTTCTCGTGATGGAAAACAGTAAAATAATAACCCCGTTTGTTAACATTCCCATAACAATCACACAGGATTCAAAAGCAGTCTTGAAACTGTCATCATCTGAAAGCGATTGGTTGTTAGCCATAGCTTCACGACCCACGCATTCGACAGCACTCACTTTCAACCACTGAAGAAACCCGCCTTAGTTTTATTTTACCGTTTCTGGATGCAGCAGTTTCCTTGATATCCCTGTAAATTTGCTACAAAAACCAATCAGGATTTTGGCTATTTGGCAAGCTTAGAATAGTTTCCAAGAGACACTTCCTTCGAAGCCTTCCACGGATTTACTACAATCAAAAGTTATTAACACATTATTCCTGCCTTTGAAAAGAACTGTTGTCTTAAGATCTTCGTCTGCCTCTTTATCAAGTTTATCTGCCGGGCTTTTCAGGAGATGGTAGTTAAAGTCGATAGTTTTTCAATCAAGGGGTGGTTTGTGGTCTCTCTTCGGTTGATCTACTTTTCCAAAACGTCTTCTCGAAGTCTGACTATCAGAAACTCCTTACTGCTTCTCAGAATCTTTGAAAGGTTTTGTTTTCAAATACAGCTGAACGCAAATCTGTCGCAGAGTTCATAAGTTTCAGCAGGCTAAGCAGTTTAAAACGAGTTGAGCATGCAATCTTTTTGAATTATAGATGAATTTACTAGTTTTCTCCGCACAATGCCAGCTTGGATGATGAATTCTGCCAACAGCCGTTTCTCAATTTATAGTTATCAATCTGGTGAATGTTTCATGACGTCAGACATATGATTGAGGCAGTGAATGTGCGTTAGTGATAAAAATTAACTAAGCATAATCAGAAATCATTCAAATAACAGACCGATAGTGCAAATAAACACAACATGGCTGGCCTTTCTTAAACTGAAACTAAAAAGGCTAAAACAAAACACGTTCATTTAATATATATTTGAAGCAATGCTGGCACAGCTTCGAAATTGAATTGTTTTTGTTTTTCGCAATATTTCACAGCAGCCTTCGGGGGTTCGCTGCCGCCTTTTGTCAGATCGGAAAATACTGGCTGATTCGCAATAACTTCTGCATTACCTGCTGTTAAAACATGAAGTTAAATCCGGTTTTGTGTCTTATAAGGTAAAATCTATTCAAAGAAAAACAGTTTCTCAGTAATGCGTTTAAAAGCATACGCAGGTGCAACTGATGAAGAACTCCATAAGTACGCTTTCAAGATCATCTCGGCTCCCCTGGGAAAACGAGTACTGTCAACAAACCACGTTTATCTTATGCAAATATTAACAAAATTTAATTTAATTCGAAATAGTCAGAAAGATTTTTATGATTTCCCGCAGATACTATCAGTTTTCTTCAGTTTTCACAAATCTTTAATATTTCTTATTGCTCAGATATTTGGTTCTACTTATTTCGTTTTCTGTTCTCAGACCATTCTAAACAAAAACTTTGATTCCTTTATTTCAATTTTACATTTGTTATGCGTGTTTTGGTTTAAACATTAGTTGATGTGCTCTTTTAAAGAGTCTGGAAGCGTTCAACAACTCTAAGCGAAAAGAAATTTAGCTAATTGGCCGAACTAAACTCAACACCATTGGAAAGCATTTTTTAGTTTAAACCGAAAAAAAGATAAGAATCACGCATTTACTTTTTTTCTTTTAGTTAGTTCGACTTATCTTTTATTGTAATTTACAGGGCAGTTTCCGTTTTTTAATACTTTGTAAAGTGTGTTTTTCTTGTCTTCCGAAAAGCTATAAAATTTGTCTACACAACAGATAGATGAATAATAAATGGGAAAATCCAGTCTCCTATTTTGTGATGTCAATTGACTGCCGAAAATGTCGCAAGAAGTCATCGCGTTTATTCAAATCCACTAGTTGTTTATACGATCATATATTAAATGGGAATAACAAAAGCTTGAATATAATCAACAGAAATGACACTAGACTGAAAAAGAAACACGGATGAGCCACGTTTTTTCCCGAGGGACAAATTGATCACTTCCGAAGAATTGACAGAAGATTACAAACTGTTTCAACACATCCTTGTTTTGAACAAACTCTATGAATACCCAACTTTCTAGATTCTATGTTTTGGATGGAACATTTGACAAATATTTTTGTGTATGTGAAATTTTCTAATCGTAAACTAGTCCAATATTTTTTTAAGCGAAAACCTCGAAATTTCCTTTCCTGTTTTTGGTTGAAGTCATGAGTGGCGTTTCTTTAATTTGTTGAAAGACTGTGTATATATTGCTTATCAGTAAAACATACAGTATGTTAGCGTTCTTTGTAACCGTCATTGAAATATTGAGGGCTTGCGAAAACATGTATGTATAAACGGCTCAATCTAGAATTTCTTTTAAGACAATTGATTTCAATGACAGTTAAAAACAGATTGCACATTAGTGATAGAGGCGGTTTAAGCTTTTTTCCAAAACCAAAGTCATTGTGGGAAAGCAGGAGCAGTAGGTGAACCGTCAGGATGGCGTTAATTTTCTGTCTAATCAATTTCTTTGCTTTTTTTTTTTGCTGAGGTTCAGTAATTTTTCTAAAAAGCAAATCACACTATACAAAAGTTTGTGCGAAATCATAAAGGGTTTTTTATGGCCTACTTCTGTTTCTATTTATAAGCGATCTTAATGTTTACTTGCAAAGGCGCATATTCAAAGAAAAAAAATCAGTTTTTTTTGTTAACTCACTGGCAAAATTAAAATTCTAATATTCTGAAAACCACGAAACCATCCCTTAAGCAAAATTTAAATTTAAAAAGAATGTCGCTGATAAACACGAAAGAATCACCGACACTGATCTCAAGTTTCATGTAACATGTAATAGTAATGGGCTGGATTTCACCCTAATATACTCGAAGGCCAACATTTTTGGCTCTTTTTAAAAATACATCTCTCTAGTTTATTTGCTTCTCAAAAATAGAAGATAATGTTTATTTCGAGCAAACAGCTTTCTTTTTACCGATTTACTGTTTGGAACTGGTTCAGATCCGACACTTATAGTCATTAAGAAAACGGAGCCACTGCACTCTAAAGCAATATCGATAAGAAACCCCTTAATCTATTAGAGATATAAATATCTTTTTTCTCTCTGCAAAGGGCTGATGATAAAGAGTCTTGTTTTAGATTGAGTTAGGTCAACATATGGACGACTACTGAACGACAAGTATGGTATTTCAGTCAAATAATACCAACCCTGCTAATTATTTTTAACTCTCTCCGCCGAGTCATGCAAAAAAAAACTCCACAGAATGCCAACTAAACTTGCCACGTTTCTGTAAGACAATAATTTCGTTTTTAGTTTGGTTTAATGTTAGGTCCAATTTTGAAATAGGGACAAGAAAAGTTCAACAAATTGATCAAAAGCAGTATCAAGTTTCATTATTAAGTTTTTTGGGGAAAGATATCAAATAAATTTTTTTATTCTTAACAGAAAAGCAAGCGGTGTGGATGCCGGGTGCTTTACTAATTTTTTTTCAATGTTTGAACACATTAATCCGAATGTATGGACATGATAAGGAACAATAAGCCCAACTAGAACATGCTGACAAAATGACGAATCTTGTGACTAAAAGCACACAGAAATCTTATTAAATGGGTGGTCAATAAACATCCTACATAATTGGCGTAAATAATAGAAGTATTGAATCATTAAAAGACTGACTGAACAGTGCACGGCTTTTTATGAACACGCGCGAAAATGATTATCACTGACAACAAAGCAACCATGAAAACTCTTTTTAAAACAAGCAGCAAACTCGCAGAACAATTTTTTGACAAACATCATTTAAATTTTGGAAATAATAAGGTCAAAATTCTAGTTAAGGGCCAACTATTACAAATAATATATATTAAAACAGTTTCAAGTTTTCGATCAACTTAGACAGCTAGCGTTTACCGGAAAAGTACTTCGGCGGCCATATTTGCGATTTGAAATTTATGTTCACTGCAATAAAACAGTAGTCCCTGTTGCTTTTGCTTTGGGAAAGGTTTTTGTTTTAATTTTCAGCTTTTTAGAAAATATTTGCACACAATTTAATTAGTCTTACGGAATTTTTTAATAGTTTAGGCCAAAGCAGCAGCCACATACACTTTTTTTCATCACAGTAAATAGAGCTCACTGCAAGCCCGTAACCACCCGGCAGGCAAACCGAGGCACTTGTAAAAAATATTTTGAAAAAAACCCAAATTTTGAGGATAAAAAAGAATCGTGCCAGTTTGCATAAAGCAATTTCAAAAGTAACCTAAATTCGCAGTCGATTTAAACGTTTACACCAATTTTACCGCCATCTGTGAGGTTCTATGTCGACGGCCGGCGATACAATTAAAGCGAAGATTTCTGTGTCCACGATTTAGAATCAATGCATTCTGTGTTTGTTGGAAAAGTTCATGGCTCATTATGTTTCTTCATGGTTTTTCTCTTCAGCGTTTTTCTCTGCTAACGAATTGCTCAGATAAAAAAATGTTTTGTATATTTGGAATATACATGCACTGATTTTAAAGATTTTTAAAAATTTGGTGCATTTTAATTAATTCTAAGGATAAAGCTCAGAATTTTAGAATTCGCTCGTGCCCTGGCACTCGCAAGGCCAAACATATATTCATACTGTCTCGGTTGTTATTTTGTTGCGGCTACGGCCCTGACTTAACTTGGGATCCCAATCGACCATTGGTGGCTCCAAATTTTGTTTCGACTTTCAGTAGTGATCTATGTTAGTTTTATTACCTCATTTGCGTGAAGAAACCCTAGGAGAAATCAGCAGTTCCTTATCATCTTCGTATTATCTACGCGGGCACTGTTTCCGTTACTTTTATCATCGTTGTTACTGTTTTCGTTAAGGTTATCGTTCAGTAGCATTATTAATGTCGTTACCGTTTTCGTCACCACTATTATTACCGTTATTAACGTCGTTACCGTTCTCGTTACAGTTATCGTTACCGTTGTTAATGTCGTTACCGTTTTCTTTACTATTATCATTGTCGTTACCGTTTTTGTTCGTAATATCATCGTCGTTACCGTTTTCGTTACCGTTATTAATGTCGTTACCGTTCTCGTTGCAGTTATCGTTAGCATTATTAATGTTGTTACCGTTTTCGTCACCGTTATTAATGTCGTTACCGCTTCCATTACCGTTTTCGTTACCGTTTTTTATGTCGTTACTGTTCTCGTTACAGTTATCGTTGTTAATGTCGTTACCGTTTTCTTTACTATTATCATTGTCATTACCGTTTTTGTTCGTAATATGTCGTTGCTGTTCTCGTTACAGTTATCGTTAGCGTTATTAATGTCGTTACCGTTTCCGTTACAGTTTTCGTTAGCATTATTGATGTCGTTACCGTTTTCGTTACTATTGTCATTCCCGTTACCGTTTTCGTTACCATTATTGTTACCGTTATTAATGTCGTTACCGTTTTCGTTACCGTTATCGTTACCGTTATTATTATCGTTACCGTTTCCGTTAAAGCTATCGTTAGCATTATTAATGTCGTTACCGTTTTCGTTACCATTATTGTTACCGTTAATGTCGTTACCGTTTTCGTTACCGTTATTGTTACCGTTTTTAATGTCGTTACCGTTTTCTTTACTATTAACATTGTCGTTACTGTTTTTTTGTTTTTAGTATCATCGTCGTTACCATTTTCGTTACCGTACTGTTAGCATTATTAATGTCGTTACCGTTTTCGTCACCGTTATTAATGTCGTTACCGATCTCATTACAAATATCGTTACCGTTATTAATGTCGTAAACCGTTCTCGTTACAAATATCGTTACTGTTTATAATGTCGTTACCATTCTCGTTATTGTTACTTTTATTAATGTCGTTACTGTTCTCGTTACAAATATCGTTACCGTTATTAATGTCGTTACCGTTCTCGTTACAGTTATCGTTACCGTTATCAACGTCGTTACCGTTCTCGTTACAGTTATCGTTACCGTTATTAATGTCGTTACCGATCTCGTTACAAATATCGTTACCGTTATTAATGTCGTTACCGTTCTCGTTACAAATATCATTACTGTTTATAATGTCGTTACCATTCTCGTTATTGTTACTTTTATTAATGTCGTTACCGTTCTCGTTACAATTATCGTTACCGTTATCAACGTCGTTACCGTTCTCGTTAC
>JAOBRD020351241.1:0-16002 GCA_027575215.2 Hydrozoanthus sils | reverse complement strand
TTATCATAATTATCATCCTTAATACTATTATCATAATCATCCTTAATACTATTATCATAATCATCCTTAATACTATTGTCATAACTATCATCCTTAACACTATTATTATAATAATCGTCCTTAATACTATTATCAAAATTATCATCCTTAACACTATTGGTGTCTATATAATCATCTTCATTGATATCATTGATATTATCATAATAATCATCCTTAATACTATTATAATCATTAAAATCATCAATATTCTATTTTTATCATAGTCTTCATGAATACTATTGTCATCATCATAATCATCTTTATTAGTTTTATTATCATCATGATAATCATTTTCAATAATTAAATTAATTAACATTATTATCTTCATCAACACTGTTTTATAACTGCTATATAATTACCTCAGCATCATATCCACACATTGCGATATCTGCTCCCATGTAAAGTAAGTGACTTGAATGAGACTTGGAGTCCATGTTGGGGATAAATGAAGACAGACACGAGAAGCAGCCACGGCTGAAGCAGCTATTATTGATGGCTTGAAAGACAAGAACCTGTAATCTGTGGAGACAATTGAGATTTTATTCATCATCTTTTCAATCAACTAGAAAATCAATAAATTGAAATCTTTGCATGATTTTAGATTGTTAACTTGCGCTTTGTCAGAGGAAATTACTGAACTGAAAAATGTGTGGTTTAAATAAATATTAGCACATGTAAATTTATTAAATGATTAGTTAAAATAGAATAATGTATAGGTAATAATACAAATGCAGAACTATTAATTCCATAAGTGCCAATGTTGTGAGCTTGAAAATTAATTCTGTTCCATTCGTTAGAGCCATCATGTTTCAAAATGTAGTAACTATTTTGCATATTAGAATAATAATAATAATAACAAAAATTATAATAATAATAATAATAATAATAATTCTTAGCACGCATTTTGCAAGTCTCATTGTATTTTCATTCAATATTGACTTGAAGACCAGGAATTGTTTAGCAATGAATGAGTGAGGTAAACTAAATTGTTTCTATTTTCTGCATTTAATTATCAAAATTTTATTGCACCATTTATTTCAACGTTTGACAAACCTTGAAGCGAAATCTCCAAGAAATAATGCACATATTTCCTCAAATACATCTTTGGTTTTGAACAGTCAGTAACTGCTCGTCCTCCCTGGCAATCTTGTGGTGTAACAGCGTGTGCTACATAGAAGTCCATAAACTGAGTTGATGTCGGGAAATCCATTCTCCAAGAAAAAAAATTTAGAAGCATCATTTCCATTTCTTGAAACTCGTTCCTGGTAAATACATTACGGACACTGGCGTTTAACGTCGCTATTGATGGTATCTTATCTTCATTCTCCTCAAACTTTGCTGCAGCAAAGAAAAAAATCTTTATTCAAAATAAATTCTTTAAACATGAACTAAACTTGTTGTCACTGTATTATGAAATCTTCAACATATTTACCTGCCAGCAGCAAACACGTCAAAGCAACAAGATGAAGCTGAGGTTCTTGTATGTCAAATTTGTCCATAAAGTGGTCCATCAGATAGATAGCTAGATGTAGAACTCCGTGAGAGCTGTTGAGGCTCTCGCATATAACAGCTAACCAGTCTACTAAATAGCGCCTTAGCTTCAACTGTGGCGAGGAAGAAGTAAATGGGGGAAGTCGAGTTTCTTTTTCCCGAAGGTTTTTATGAATATCTACAGCTAATTTCGTCTTCCACCACTCTTTTTCCATAGTCGAAAAAAACTGAAGTAGAACTACGCTGCTGTGTAGATGCAGAAACCTGCAACAAAACCTTTGTAGGGAAGAAAACGCACTAATTGAATCTCATGGCATCTCTAGTGACCTTGGTGAAAGATCAGAAGTTGAACTTCCCGCGTCAGTCCCGCGATTATTTTTGTGCCCATATATGGGATAACGACGCTTGGAGAGGAGTTGCAATCTGAGCACCATATTTGGAGTTTTCTACCAAATTTGGAGAATTGACGCAGTTAGGCACAAGTCTTGCTCGGTCGACTTTGTTTACAGAACCCAGGAAGGGGAGGCTCGACATCGCTGAGGTGATCGTTTCAATGTAAGATACTTTGCCATACAGGCTTTTAAAAAAGAAATATGAGCAACATTGTCCGCATCCAACCGCTTCAATACGTGCACATTCTAGATCTTGTAAGTATAGTTTAACCATTTCGTAATGAACTCCTAGTTCAATGACAATAATTGGATGTTTAAAATCGCAAAAGTTAAGATGATGGTTAAAGCAGCCCCAAAATTCGCTGCAGTGGGAATGCTGCACATGGAAGAAGTGTGCAGCTTTGCGCTTATTTAAAAAGAAAATCAAAGTAGTAGTTTATAATCGTGCACTCTTCCGATATTTGCCTGATTTGGTCGATGCGAAAGTTGTTACTGCGTTTGAAATTTTTAAAGTATGCCAAAAATGAAAGTAAGAATTTTGCACTTTTTGATTTATTAAATATGAAATCCTTCGGTGCCTAGCCCTCCATTTCTATAATCGCTTTGTAAAGAGACATTTAGAAACCGATTAAAAGCATTCTCAAAGCATTCTCTTTGAGAATTTAAATGACTTTATGCAAATAATTCATGCTAAATTACCTTGTTCGTGCAAGCTGACCGCCGTTGCCTGGGGGCCAAGCTGTAGAGATTAAATCCTTTCCCTTAAATGGTACCCGCAGCTAGTTTTGATTTTTTTAGAGTTGGGATAGAATCAGGCTGTTGGAGAGTACTATAGGCCTGATTCTATTTCTCAGTACCCTACCCTTCAATTCCCTCCTATGACAACATGAAATTGTAAATGAACATAGTTACTGTACGTACCTTTTGTAAATCCAAAACCGGATTCCTAAATCCAAAACTGGATTTAGCGTCCCTTTATTCAAGAACTTCACGAATCAGATTTTGGATTGCAATCCAAACAATCTACTCTCGAGGTGGATTCTTTGTATTCAATCTGAAACCAGTTCCAGATTTCGTGAGGTCTGCATTCCATTTTCAAGACAATCAGCAAATCAAGATTTTGTTATATATCTATCATGTATTACGATTTTATGTATTATGCTCCACAGAATACAAATGTGACTGTTCTTGAAGTCGGTCCCAAGTCGTTGATACTGCAAGATAATCACATCCTGGTAAAGAGCCCGACGCCATTCGTTGTTGTACCACCAGGGCATTACTGCATCATTGAAGATCCTGTAAAGTAAGATTTAAATTTTAGATTTAATCTTAATTTATTATGGCTTTACTACACAATAAATGTTTCTTAAAAGCTTTCTGTAGTTTTAGGGCATGCTTAATTTGAAGCTGTGCTATGTTGTGCTCACCTCTGCAAATTGGTCAAAATAACTAGATACATAAGTGAATGAATAAAATGTGGATAAGTACATGCATACATTGAGAAACTTAAAGCCTAGTAGTTAAATAAGCTAGGTGGATGACAAGTTTAATTAATACTGTATATATGTAGTAACTAGTTATCAAAGAGGTGGTAAAATAATGGTAAATCTGAGACTGTCTGAGATGTTGAGATGGCCTTTTTAACTGATCCAAGCCCAAGACTTTGGAAAGCAATGAATAATCTGGGACTGAGACATGATGGTACAAAAAGACAAGATAGAGAAAAAGATAATTATAATTGCTGTTGAGTGAAGCAAGACAGCATATATTCTCAATGATGTATCATGTTATTAGGAGTCCAGTTCTTGATTTGAGTGGACGGATAAGATCGTGCAGTTTGTCAGTTGGTCATTCTGCAGGACAGTTGCTCAGTATTACATGAAGTACAAACTAGATCCAAATAAGGAAGCACTGCTCCTGCCATGAGCCAGTGAATCGAGCAACCCACACATCGGCCACACGGTCGGTCTTGGGAGAATTTTACTTTTCATTTAAGTAATTGGCTTGGTTAGCCAATTAGATTGCTGTATTCAAGATAGTATGTTAATACTACTAGAGTTGGTTTATATTTATTTAATTTTAATAGTACATACTTGCCTTCTTCTTGTAAGTAGCATGTGAAATTTTTTTGTAACTATTTTGTATTTGAATAATAGGGAGCCTTGTAAACAAGGAGAACCTTGCCAACTTCAACATGGCCATAAAGAAGTCAGATTTCATAAAGTAAGTAATTAATATGATATTTTTCTTCATAAATTACCAACTTAATTTTTATTACTAATTAAATTGTATCTAATATTATTGACAACAATGGGCTATTAAACTAATTACATGCTAGACTGAAATCTATCAAAGTTTTATTTTGTCAATTTGTTCTCGCCTCATCCAGGAGCCATTTCCTCTCTATCCAGGTGAAATACTAGTTGGTGCTACAGAGAAAGGTTAGTGGTGACAGTACAGTAGTGAGAGTAGTAGCAGGAGTGGTAGTGGTAGTATAGTAGTCCCAGTTCTAGTCGTTATTTTTAAGTCGTAGTAGTCCTAGTGGTAGTAATAATAGGTCTGTAGTATAGTTATAGTAGTCTTAGTCATAGTTGTTAGTTAAGTAGTAGTAGTAGTTGTAGTAGTTAAGTAGTAGTAGTAGCAGTAGCAATGCAATAGCAGTAGCAGTAGCAGCAGCAGTAGCAGTAGTAGTAGTAGTAAAACCCAGGGGCCCAACTCAACTATTTTTAAGTGAGGTTCAAATTTTATACCCAAAAAAAATCTCTGCCTTAAAACCCCAACCAAGCAAAAAAATGCTTAATTTTTGGCATGCCCAAAAAAATCCCTAAATCATTTTAAGTCAAAATTACTTATGATAAGTGCTGCTCCAATAATTACAAGATGTGAAAAAATCTCGGCTAAATTTGGCAACCTGAAACAATCCTGGCGTAGTTCACAGACCCAAAATGAACCTTCAAGCCAAGATTTCAGACCCAAAAAATCCCGCAGACCCCCCTGTCATAAGAATATTTGAGTTGGGCCCCTGGGACTGAAAGAATTTTGCTTAAATTAATTTTCAATGGTTTGATTTGTTTGGTCACTTCCTTTTTTCTCTTAATTACAAAATGACTTATATCTATGTGTGATTATGTAAAAGAAAAGTTAAATGTTGATAAATTTGCATGGGCTAAAAAAGTTAAGTTACACTGTCATAAACTAATTCCGACAGACTGTAAGAGAGGCATCCTGAAGTTACCAGTGGTTGAACCTAACCGGGCTATTAGGCTTACAGCAACCATGGACCATGAAGTTGATGGTGTGATGAGAAAAGCTGGTGAAATGTGGCAACTCGAAGGCCCATGTACTTATCGCCCAACACCCTATACAGTATGAGATTTTGTCATAGTTTCATAAATTTCAATTTGAACTGAGTACGCTGGCTGTATTCTAGCTAGACCTTAAAATGATGAGAGAATGTTCAATCCACCCTGTCGCTTTTCATTCAGAGTAAAGTAAAAGGTAAAGCGGTGCATTTATATAGTGCCTTTCGAAGTTAATATTATGTTCAAACCGCTTTCTATGATCATTTTACCCCCAGCAGACCAGAAGCATATAGGCACATTTTGGCAGCGGCTTCAAAGGGGTCCATGTATACTGGTACTCGTTTTAACAACCCTGGAAGGATGGAAAGCAGAGTGGCCTTTAGCGGGAAAGATAGTCACCCAAATATTCAACCCTCAACCTGGCAGGGATCAAACCAGGGTCCTCAGGGTTTGAAGGCAGAGATCTTACCACTGTGCCAACCCCTGATCAACAACAGTTGATAAATACAATCCATCTATAATTTCTCCAGCTCTCCTGTGGTGTTCCTCTAGTAGGCTGCTAACTTTTTTTCTGGTGCTTCTTGTCATGATGCTATAAATTTCTAATCAAATGTAAGAAAATTTGAGTGTGCGAGCTTGGCTCAGTCAGTAAGATCTCTGACTGTGAAGTGTGAGGCCCTGGGTTCGAGCCTGAGCCTTGCCAAGGGTTGAACATTTGTGTGGCCTTCTTGTGCCACAGTGTTTGTGGTCAGGGACGTTATGCTGTTGGTCTAGTCTCCTAAATACTATCCAGGGGACTTAAAAGAATCCAAGCATAATTTTGTCTATAAGAGTAGATTGGGACCCAGTTGTTAGGTGGGTCTGACAAGGAAGTGGAGTGCCAATAAACCATTTTTTTTAATATAATATTACTATTTATTTTAATTCTATTATTCTTTTTATTATTTACACTTTATCTTTTCTAGTAAATATTTTCCCCCACTCAAACAAACCCTGAGCCAGTAGTTAACAGTGTTACAGTAATTTTATTATCTCAAAGTCTGTTTTCAAGACGTGGTAGCTATAATTCACAGTGGAGATAAAAAAACGTTCATATTCATTTATTAATTTTGGGCATCCATTTGTTTTCTTTGACTAAATAGGAAATAATTTTCAAAACAAACCTTACGAAGTATTGATATCTTTGTGCCTTACACTTTAATTTGATTTTCAAAGAAATACACAGACATACATCCTTATAGTAGTACTTTCTAGTAAAATTGATAATTAACTCAAGGGTGTAATATGGTGAATGGAAATAAATACACTAAATTTCTTGCAGGAGAGAATATGTACCGTTCATGCAAGGATTATTAATTATGGAGAAGCTTTGAGGCTGAAGGCAAAGCAAGATTTAATGGACAGAAATGAAAAGTAGGAGTTTTTACTTCTTTTTCCAAGAAGATACTGGAGATCAGAAGTGATCCAATTGATCTTCTTTGTTTTTAGTTAGGGGTCGCACATTTTTTTCATCATTCTATTTTTCCTTTTCACTTGTGCTGGGAGGAGGGTGTCCGGGACCTATCTACACCTTTTTCAAATTTTAAAAATGACAACATTATTTCAGCAAAAACCAAGTTTAAGCCAACAATTGAACTCAAAATTTGGTTTCTGCCCCCACTATGATACTTTTTTGTTGACTGTTGATGTTAATGGTTCAGGTTGTTACTGTTGTTTAGATGTTTTTTTTTCTTGGAATAAGAAAGTACCATGTAATCAAATTAAAGTGAATATGAAGAATGATGCTGTGTGACTGAAGTGACATATAATTTATTCTTAAATAATTATATCTTGTAAAAATGTTTGTATCTATTCCCTTATTTGTCAGCACCAAAATCTTGATGGCAAAGGAAGATTTTGTTCCACTTAATACAGCCGTTTGAAAACATGGAGGAAAATAGTCATTTTACCACGTATGGTTATCTGACCTCAGCAGTATTCCATCCTAAAGCTACGATCTTAGTGGGCTAGCTGTAACCAAAAGAGGTCAGCAAGGAGTTTGACCATGGGATTTTGTTCAAACTCCTAGCTCCCTTAAAAGGACAAGTGGGCTTGGCTCAAGCATAGAATGTAGCTATAGTGTTGTCCTTAAAGTCTCTCTATATATGTTTAAAGAGTCTTTGTGTTTTTGTGCTTTCTTAGGAAGCATGTAACAGGAGAGCAATGGCTTGTCAGAGAACTTGGCTCATATTTACCTGGAGTTTATGAGGAGGTTGGTTTTCCACCACTTTTATGTCTGCTTAAATCATAACAGCTGAGCTGAATTATATCAGATGAATTTACGCTGTTTACAAGCCCCGGTCAGACCATGCCCACTGTGTTGTATCCTTGAGCAAGACACACTACTTGACTTTGTTCCAGTCAACTCAGCTGTACAAATGAGTACCAGTTTATACTGGGGGCTAACCTGCAATGGATTAGGGTCTGTTTAGGGGCAGTCAAAGACTCTTATCTGCTTAATGCTATGGAAACTGGAGATAAGCGCTGGTCTAATGGGCCATGTGGCTCGAAAAAGGATTTAGCTTATTTAGAACAGTCAAGCAGGCCATAGTAAGTATAGTTTACATGACTTATACGTTTTGCTGGTTAAAATTGTTGCAGTGAGTTTCAACACAAATAAAGATCTATACGATTCAAATCAAAAGATTTTCAATTTTTGTAGGTTATTACTGTGTTGATATATTTGTGTTGTAATCGTGGGTGCATGTAATGATGTCTGTGGTAATACAAATTGCAAGAAGCAAGAAAACATCTGTCAAATACAATTTTGCCGACAGGTGGTTGGAATTGTCAAGGCCCACACCCTCACCCAGGACAAAGCTCTTCACATGAAAGCCCTTGAAAATTGTGTCGATGCTCTAGGAGTCAAGAGGTAGCGTGCAACTTCCTGGTTTCAACAACTCCTTGCCTTTGTTGCTTCATGTAGTTTTGCCTTTTATGTTCATATAACGTTAAGATTCGTGTGTGGCCTTGTCAATGGAAAAGAGTGTTTTCCAGTGGCAAGCCTCACTTAACCCTTTAAGCCCCAAGCACCCCTTCTAGCTTGACACCAGCTGCTCTCCAGAAATTTGTTGGTGTGCTAATTCTGTTATCAGAGGATACTACAAAGTAACAAAATTGTTTTAGCAATGAATTGGATGATTCTGATTATGAAACACTTTATATATTGTACAAATGGTAGAAAATAGCGTTATAATTTGCAGCATTCATTGAGCATTTGAAATATCAGATAAAAATAGAAGAAATATGTCTTTCAATGACTGTTTCCTGAATATATAAGTAAATGCAAAAAGCATTCAATTATATGTCATAAATGTACTTGTATAACTGATGTATATAGAAATTTATCATTTAATTTGTATAATGTAAAGTATAGTTAACAATGTAGCTAGCAAAACTTATGTAACTGATGTTGGAAATAAAGGCAATACAATAAAACTAAAATGGAAATATATCAAAAAAAAATTTGCCATCAGGATTGTAGGACAAGAGTGGCTGGTCACTTTGGATAATACAGAATCGTACATCCCAGAAGTGTTTGAGGTTTGCAATTGGTTCAAATTAACTTGCCTCATTATTTTTAAGAAAGATTGTTGTAGCTAGCTAGCACTATTGTTATTATTACACAGCTGAGTAAGTTTGAGCAAAATCAACACTGCTCACCAGATGTGCATCGAAGACCAAAATAATAATAATAATAATAATAACCTTTATTTAAGTGTCAGCTGACATAGCAGTAGAGAACCACTAAATGAGGACACTGTAGCTAAAGATTAGAATAGGTTAGATTAGATTAGAATAAAGATTAAAAAAAAACCAAGCAAAACAGAAAATGATCAAGAGGTACAGAGAGGGCAATTAATGCATTTTTTGTCCCCAAGAATTGTACATAGATCAATACCTCTTATTTTCTTTTTAAATGAGGGGAGGGAAGGGGAATCTTTAACCTCTCCAGGGACAGCATTCCACACCTTAGGGTCCATGTATCTAATCGAATGCTTCCCGAAGGAGACCAATCAAAATCGGGGCAGGGAGAAATATTGTTTCTAAGAGAGTAGAGAATTATTTATTACATAATATTTCGGACTTAAGAAAGTTAAGAATCACATGAAAACGTATCGAAGACTCTGACTCACGGATGAGTAGCTAATATTAAGGACTTTAAGCAATGAGGACGACAACAGCATTGACGATGATGGCTTATATACATTTCTTGTCTGAGTTACGCTTTGCGAACAGAAAAAGATGAAAGTGTTCTTCTTAAAGAAGAATGAAGATTGACACATTTTTATGTAGGTCGTTCTCGCAGTCGTTAAACTTCAAAGCTGAGCTTTTCACGATGTAATTTTCTAGACGACGGCGTGCAGTTGGCTAGCACGATGCATTCCAACATGCAGCTTTTGTTTTTATTATTGTTCCCAGCCTTTGTCATCAACGTTGTTGTTCTCATTGCATAGACTCACTAATGTTGGTCTGCCTATGGGTGGTGTACAACAAACCACTTCCGCTGATCTAATGCATATATTTGAAACAAGAAACAAACGTTCAAAGCCAGAACTAATTGTGGCAAGTAGCAAAATAAACTTACTAAGGCATCACAAAACACATACTGCGAAAGTTAAAACCCAGTCCACTCAGGTCATTTCTTACATAGCTATAGAAAAGCCGTTTAACTCTTACTTTGTTTACCATGACTAAACAGTCAGCATACGGTAGAAGCTGGTACTCATTTGTACAGCTGAGTCAACCGGAACAAGTAGTGTCTTCCTCAAGGGCACAATATAGGGGTCTGGTCAGGGTTCAAACTCATAACCCTAGGGTTACGAGTCAACTATGATGACCACTCTTCCCACTGTGCCGCTTTGGCACACTTTGTCTAACAACCAGAAAAAACGTTCAATCATTCATTTTGCGTAACTTTGTCCATAATCTGGCCATTATTTCATTCCCTTGATTCAGAAGTAAAATACATTTAGTATGCCATAATTAAAAGCGTTCAGAAATAATTTAAATTCTAGGAAGTTGTGGAAGAAGTTAAGAAGACAGTGCTGAGCCGAGGAGAATACTGTGTCGTTTTAGATCCAGCAGACGACAAAGGATGCAATCAGCTGGGCAGGAAAGAGCTGCGGAAAGGAGTAACAAGTTTTTTTCTTCATCCAGGTCAGTCATTGTCAGTTTTGCTATGGAGTGATACTCTGCCAGCATTGATCAGCATTCTAGCACAGCGTTATTTTTTTGCAAGCACTGCCCACAAAATATTTACTACATGAGCTGCCACACGAGGCAAGTTTTCCTGCAAGAAAATGCTGTGCTGCACATGTAGTACTTCCTTCTGCACTTTGTTAAGAAACGACATGCCAAATTTTTAACGCAACGCAACGTGCAAGTTGTCTTCATGGTCGAAATGATTAATGTCTAGCAACAAAGCATCCTCTGAGTTTTGAAAAGCTATAAAATCAAAACTTTGAAAGTTTAAGAGACCAATCAATAACCTTGTCAATGATGAATTTCAAAAGCCTATTTACAGCTACTCTATGAAACTTGGCCTTTTTTGTATCTACAGTGGGACCCCATTAATACGATCACATACGGCCTAAAAAAGGGCTATAGTAACGGGGTGACCATATTAACAAAGTTTTTTATAAGAAAACGTGTGGCCATTCGACCGGCAGACCAAACAAAAAGTGACTGGTGTAACAAGGTGGCCGTATTAACGAGGTGGCCAAAAGGTGGGGTTCCATGTATAAAATGTTTTGCAACGGAAGCCTCTGTTAAGCACTGGAATTCAAATGTACGTTTGCTGGCAGTGTAATGATCTCAGTGGTTCTTTTTGCAATTAGCCTTTGTCGAAGTTATTGGTTGCTGAGAAACAAAGTGAAGAAGACTTGTATTTTCGAGTTTCTGCCAACTGCCTCTACGGATGTACAGTGAGCATATGGTTCTTTGAAATTTGATTACATCAAGGTTTTGACTGTTTTGCAATCACTAATCATCACATGTTTGGTTTGAGACAAGTGCAATCCAGCATAACTTCGCTTCATGTGCCAGTGAATGGTTTAGTTCTCCAACACCATTTTTGTTGTCTGGAAAACGGGGACTGTTCACCTTTCTATCAGTTGTTCGGGAGAACTTCTTGGTTGACTTTTGACATTCTACTTGATCTTCCAGTACCAGACGAACAGCCAGACCTGTGTTCTGTTGAAAAGGCGGCATGGCTGGTTTCGAGCAGGATTGTTCACCATTCTATCTGTTGTTCGGAATCTATGTGTTTTTCAGAATCTTTCTTGGTTGTCTTTTGATATTGTAATTAATCATCCAGTATTAGATGAACAGCCAGACCTGTGTATTGTCGAAAAGACAGCATGTCTGGTTTCTAGCCCAGCACCTATTTGAAAACAGATTTGTTCACCATTCTATCTGTTGTTCGGAAGAACTTTTTGGTTGCCTTTTACATTGTGCTTGGTCATCCAGTAGAACCAGATTAACAATCAGACCAGTGTACTGTTGAAAACGGGACATGGATGGTTTCGAGCCTTGCACTCATTTGAAAACAGGAGTGTTCACCATTCTGTCTGTTGTTCGGAAGAACTTCTTGGTTGCCTTTGACATTGTGCTTGGTCATCCAGTAGAACCAGATTAACAATCAGACCAGTGTACTGTTGAAAACAGGGCATGGATGGTTTCGAGCCTTGCACTCATTTGAAAACAGGAGTGTTCACCATTCTGTCTGTTGTTCGGAAGAACTTCTTGGTTGCCTTTGACATTGTGCTTGGTCATCCAGTAGAACCAGATTAACAATCAGACCAGTGTACTGTTGAAAACAGGGCATGGATGGTTTCGAGCCTTGCACTCATTTGAAAACAGGAGTGTTCACCATTCTGCCTGTTGTTCGGAAGAACTTCTTGGTTGCCTTTTGACATTGTGCTTGATCTTCAAGTACAACCAGATGAACAGCCAGACCTGTATACTGTTGAAAACGTGGCTCGCTTTAACCTTGACATCCTTAGTCAGTTATCAACATCCAACTTCTCCTTACATGGCAACAAAAAACCTAGGAAATTTAGTTTTAAGAAATTGAGAATTGATCAAACAAAGCTAGTGAGGTTGATAAGTAATACTCTCAAAAGTATTCAATGAAATGTATTTGTAGTTCGGTGAAATTACCACCAATACAACTCGGACTGAAAAAATTAACTCATACATACTTGAACATCCCTCCTACACAGGTGAAAGCTTGGAGAGTGGCATCCAAACTTCGTTTGTACTTGGGTCAGATGAAGCACTTGTTCTTTCTGCAGTGGACGAGTTTGTAGATGATTCTGGTGAAGGTACATTTTCTTAATTTGTTCTGTTTCAGTTAACTGACTTCCAGTCAATTTTATGGCTCCTGCCCAAACTAGTTGATTTAAGCCGTTTATAATTTCATCGAGTTTGTAAGAGCTTTTGTAAAAGTGAGTCACATACACGGAAACACAAACATTTCATTCGTTAAACTTTGCAATCAATCAAAGGAGGTCTATGCAACGTACTTTGAGCAATAACGTATGTGACATTGCATTGTGTTGCTGCCAATCACACACTTTTAATATACCCCGTGGTTACTTTGAACGACAAACGTGCATGACCCATATGCGCTGTCTGAGCGCCTTTGGTTTTATGAGGTTGGACATTCATACGAAGAAGGATTCTTGTCTGAAGAAAGCTCTTTGATCTATTATGTTAATTTCACAGAGGAACTCCAAAGGTGTCCTGGTGATCGATGGATGATCGTGGGACCACTTGAGTACATACCCCCCATTGAGGTTCATGTGACTGCAAAGAGGTAATATTGGGTGACAGAAAGTACGTTAACACCAATAACAATAACTTTATTTTATACTCAGTCGTTAGTTGCAGGAAGGTAATAGTATTGAAGTAGAGCTTGAGTTACTTAGAAAATAGCATAAACTGGTTAGTATCCAGGCCATGCGGTAATAATTATTCTGTACTTGTATTACTGGGAGCCCTGAAGGCACTAGAAGTACGTAAATAGCGTTAAATAGAACATACAAACACACAAAAAGCAAAGAGCATCCATACAATACATCAGTTGGATTAAGAATCAAGCCGATACTCAAATATAGAATCATTTCTTTTAGAAGTTTTGTTAAACACACTGCGGTCCTTGAGCTTGAAGTTTCTTGTATTGAGTTTCATGTGTTAGCTTCTTCAAAAAGAATACTGAACTTTCCATATTTTTTTCTAGTCATTGGTAGATACAAATAGTTTATTTTTATATTGATGTACCTTGTGTATAGAGAAGTTAGACATGAAACTACCTAATTGACCCGAAAAAATAAGTAAAAATGTGTTGGTGCGCTTTATGTGAAAATGAAACTAAAGTTATGTTATCACGATATATAAGAAATTAAAATTAAAGTATCTATGAAATGAAATTTGCTAAGACGAGCAGATAGGAAGCAAGATAAACAAGAAGACAAAGAGAAGAAGTGAAGTACACAAGTAATTAAAACAAGAGTTAGGAAGTGAAGTACATGTGTTAACCAAACGTTAGGAACTAAAGTACATGTGATGATAAAGAGGTTGGAATCAAGTACACGTGAAGTAAAAAGTGTAGGAAATAAAGAAGACATAAAGGCAAGAAGTGAGAGAGTTAAGGTTTTACGAGTGAAGTTAGAGAGTTAGAAGTTAAACACACACTATAACGAAGAGCTTGGAAGCGAAGTTTGTACACATGAAGATAGAAAGTTGAAAATTAAGTGTATACATGAAGAAAAAGCTTGTATACATGAAGTGAATGCCTTAACTCAATTAAGAAAAGCACGTGACGTAAATAGTTGGGAAATAAAGTAGATATCTACAAGAAGAAATACAGATAAATACAACAAATCCATGGATGTGTAATGAAGTAAGACATAAGTTGATATTACGTATAAGTCTGTCAGGAAAAGTAGTTACCCAAGATCTTTCACTTTCAGACCGAGCGTAGTGCAAGTATTTTTTTCCAACGGACCGTGCAAACGAGGTTATTAAGATATTTGTTACATGGCTTCAGTTTTTGGTCAGTAAAAGAGAACAAACGAAAACGAGAAATGTTTTGTATTTGTTTTATAACATTCTAACTCAAGGAGTCACGAGAGAACAGGCAATAGGACTCGAGATCCCTTCAAGGCCTGCCACCCGGGACCTACGGTTTAACGTCCTTGTCCGAGAAGACGCGAAGGTCTAACCTTTTGCAGTCGTTAGGACAAAAGCAGCACCTTCTCTTCAGTTGTTTTAAGACCCTGAGTGACGGTCCGGCACCGGGAATCGAATCCGGGCCTCCCACAAGACTGACTGGCGCCTTACCAACTGGGTTAAACAGGTGACGGTAACTCAGTCCAATAACTCCCCGGTCCTCTACGGTCCTTTACGGGAAGTTATTGAACTGATTTTAGAGCAATCAGCATGCAGGATTTGATTATTGGCCCTTAAAGTTTTGACTTACCATGAAGTAGAAATACATTCAGACCGACAAGACGAACTAAAGGGCATACGGAATAACGCTGCTTTTCAGTCTTGCATATCAGTTTGTTTGACATTTCACATTTCTGCTAACAATGAATAATATGTTTCCTGCAGAAAAGCTGTCCCTCTCAATAAGAATGAAGGCATTTATGTGAGAGATACCAAGGCAGGAACTGTAAGTTAAACTCTTTTAAAGTTTTTTTTCAGTGTAGTTGTATGAGTTGTTGGTATCCTATAAATTGTATTGCCATTTCATGGTGTGGCTAAACCAAGGCTTAGACTCCAGGAAGTTTGACTCAACAGTCGGTCAATTCTTTAAACAAGAAACCTTGTAAGCAAAGCCAATATCACCTTCAGTTTGGGTTGGTTTGTAAAAGTGAGTCGCGACTGCCATCCAGAAGAATTTGTGGTAACCAGCAGAAGGATATTTGACCTCTGTGGGCCAAAATGATGCGTGCGTTATTGTATTGCTTACGGTAGGCCACAATTAACTATCACGCAATGGCCTGCCAGTCGAGTTTGTGGAATTCATGATTAGCGCAACCAGTTGTTGTTTGCAACCGTTTTTTAACTGGACCGGTTTTTGACAGCTGTAACTGACATTGAGAGCATAGTTGAACTCAAAGGCAGTCGGCAGTAGTCGTCCCCAAGTTTCTCAGCAGGTACAATGATTGACACTAACAACCCTTATATACCTAATGTTCTTTGCTGGTAGAGTCAGTTTTCGTATGTTTTCTCAACCACCGGCTGTTACTTGAGGGGAAAAAAACTGAAACTCTTTTAGACTGAATTTCCGCGACAACTCAGTAATTGAATGTGTTACATAGGCCAACTAGCGTTGTTTAGCTCTAAAGGTTGCTGATTTATGATTAAATTAACCAACCTAATTGTTTTGTGTAGAAGTTGTTTTTGTATTGTTATTATTGTTGTTATTTCAGTTGTCGTTATTATTACTTTTAAGATAACAATAGCAATTATAATAATGACAACAATAATAACTACTATTATTATTTTTATTGTTATTATTAACTACTAATAATAATAACATTAGAATAATGTTAATAACTATCAAATTATTATTATTATTATTATTATTATTATTATTATTTATTAACAGACTTTTTAAAAACATTTAGATGAAAAGTAACGCAATTAAAACTCGACGTTTCGAAGTCATCCGGACTTCATTATCAAGAAACTACTGAAATTTAAATTAACAAGCAGACTTATTT